>BQNB010009266.1:10762-87280 GCA_026074375.1 Tanacetum coccineum | reverse complement strand
AAAATAGTTAATGACACAGTTGAACCAATTTGACTATAAAAAATTAAACTAGACACTTATTTTGGGACGGAGGTAATGCAACCAATATACAAATTTATAAAAAACACAACCAACATTCTGCATCAAACAAAACAGAAGTATACACCTTTGAAATTTCGAATAAAGTTGAGTCTGTGACCGACATGACATGTTATCCTTTCCATACATATCAAAGCACCTTCCATAAATATTGGTTTCAGACTTTATTATGTACAAGCAACGCATGTGATACAACTTTATCTATTAAGTTCAAACGCAAACTGTATTAAGTTCAAACGCAAATCATACAACTTTATGTCTAATCAACTTTGTAATTTCTAAGGACTATACCAGCTACAATAATTCATTTCACATAACGCATGACAATGACAATACTCCACAATTATTTCACCTATATACTTTTCCAATTACCTCAAAATAAAAACACTAGTATTTTCAAACATGTCATGTAATGTAAATAAACAAAGGGTTAAGAGTAGCTTACATTGATAGATGTTGGTTAATAATTCCATAACAATCGACTTATTAACTCAGAGTCTGGTATTTCTTAAAAAAAACTGAAGAAGCTATTGACTTGATCGATATATTTTCGTTGAGTCATCAATTATTTCCACATTCCTGGGTTGCTCAAAAAATTCAAAACCATGGTGTAACCGAAACACAATTTCAAAACTATATCACACCGATCCATTTAACATGCTTAATAGTACCATTTAATGTTATAATGTTATATATCTTCTCGTGTAATATGTAGAATCTTATGACATAGGTGGTAATGTATAATCATTTACTCATAACCTTGGTTTATTGTTGTAACACTACAAAATAAAAGTCATTTACTTACTAAAGGTTTTGCTTAAAACAGTCACCTAAACCATTTATAACATTTGGTGACTAATGCTTATTAAAGATAAAAGTAAGCAAAAAAGTTATGTACTTTTAAAAAAGAAAGTCAGGGTATAATTTTTCTAATGACCATTTTGCTTATTAAATATAGTATAAGAATAGACTTTTAGCGATCCCTTTATTACTTACTCTTTTCTCATTTCTAATTAGCTATTTAGTTAACTCCTGCTAAAGAGAAAAAAGTAAGTAATAAAGGGATCAATAAAAGTCTATTCTTACACTATATTTAGTAAGCAAAAGGGTCATTAGAAAAATTATATACCCGACTTTTTTTAAAAAAAAGTACATAACTTTTTTGCTTACTTTTATCTTTAATTAGCATTAGTCACCAAATGTTACAAATGGTTTAAGTGACTGTTTGCCTCATTAGTAAGCAAAACCTTACATTTAGTAAGTAAATAACTTTTATTTTTTATTTTGTAGTGTAAACGATTCACAAGTCGTTTTGAAACTTTCCAATAAGAAGTAAACTTCATATTTAAATCAAACACATGACCCGGTATAATGGGCAAGACAACACATAGAGGTTCAACGCTAATCATCCCATACCGTGGAATATTAATTGATTCAAAACTATTACAAAAAAGCCTTCGAAATTTGTACATGTATCCATTAAACTGCTCCAAGAAGCCACAAACCTTGGTCACACGTGTAATCTATGCTCTTTTCCACTTCTGTTATCTATGATTTGCGGTTCTTCATTTTCATCATCGTGTTTTGCAAAGTTTTGTTGGAATATGAATAAATATAAATTATATATATCCGGAATTTATTTGACCATAAGAGGACGCACACGTTAATATGTAGAACAACGTATTTAATATATTAATGTAATATATTAATTAGTGTTTAACAAACGATCGTTAAAAGTTTAACAAGAATTAAATATTAGTCGTTAAAAGTTAAAAGGGCTAATATGTAAAAAACTGAATAAAGGAAGGGTGCGGTTTGGCCCCTTGTTTCCTTATGCCGGTCGAACACCTCCTCATGTGGAGGTGGGAGAGGTTTCTTGCATGCCAAGGAATATAGCCTATATAAAGAGATCTTGAGTCATTATTTATAAACACACTTTTAAGAATTAAAACCCTAATCTCTCTTGTTTTTTCTCCTAGTTCGACCGAACCAAGCCCTTAGGGTTTTCGGTTTTCTTTTCTTCCTTGTCCGATCGTAGATTAAACCCACAAGGGTTTTTCGTTTGTTTGTGGTTCGACCCTCAAGAACTCGTCAAGGTATTGATTCTAGTTGATTGTCAAGAAGAAGGTGATCGTTTGATTAAAACACTACTAGTACTAGCATACACGTTGTTTGCTAAGAACGTATTGTGTGTGAATACTTAGAGGGATTATCCTTTTGATCCTTAGTGGTTTCGCGTGGTGTTATACACACGCGTATATTGAAGACGGTGGTTATCGTTAATTGCTAAAAGGAAAACATCTTCAATCCTTTGTTAATTATAAAGTTCTATACGTGTTTGATCTTTCCGCTACGTACTCGTGATAAGTTTAATGGTTAATTAGATCTAAAATCCCAAAAAAAAAAAACAAATTTTAAAAGCTAATTTTGAAATGTTGAAAATTTAGCATAAAAAAACACTAAAGTGTACTTCATAAACTATAAATTGTCAGCTTTATAATAACTAAATACATCTTCATTACATAAATCTTATGTAACATCTCAGTTTTTTACCATCTGTTTATGTTAAATTGTCTACTTTATGATAACTAAACATAGAAAAAATTTATACTCATTCATCAATACACTATAATTGTGATTTTTTTCTCTTCAGAAATATTATATTTTCGAATTAGTTATTTCCAAATTGATAGAAATCACAAATCGAACCGTAAAGTTGTTGTCGTAAAAAATGTGCAACTAAAAAGAACTCTCAAAAACAATTTAATTTCTTCATTATAATCGTTGTACAACGCGAGTATCGTGCTAGTACAGAACATCAATTAATGGGGTTATAAGTCATAACAGATAGAATTGTACTACTAGAGTCTTAAATGATATGCACATCGTATTATAAATGAAAATGATACTAAACTGAAATGAATTTTTCTAAAGAAAATCCTAAAATGATAGGTTCTAGAAAACAGAAGGCACATGATCATCAAACTCATGTCTTTATAATAAACAATGTGGTATCATATATACATGTTACCACATAGTACATTTATTATTTCTTATTGCTTACAATAATAAAAACCACTATTTTTCTCTAGTAAAATTATCAATCACAAAATTATAGAGATTGTAATCTAGTGTTATTCGTGAGGTGCTTTTCAATCAAGTTATTGTAGATTTGAAAACATCTGTATGAGATAGGGCTGTAAACGAACTGAACGTTCAATGAACATTTCATAAACCGTTCGGTAAAAAGTTCGTTCATGTTCGTTTATTTATTAAATGAACGAACATGAACATTATTTTACGTTCGTTTAGTTAAATGAACGAACATGATCACTAGTCACGTTCGTTCTTTTATGTTCGTGAACGTCCGATTAGGCGTTTATTAACGTTCGTTTATTTTCATTTATATGTTTATGTTCATATATCATATATTTTAATTGTGTACTTTTAAATCTGGTATGTTTAAATAAAGCAACACTTATAAAACATAATATTATGCATAATTTGATAACATTTTATGTTCTTTTTCTACGGTCATATATGTTCGATCGTTTATGTTCGTTTAGTTTCTTAATGAACGAACATAAACGAACATGAACAACTTATTTTCTTAATAAACGAACATGAACAAGAAAATTCGTCCGTTTAAACGTTCGTGTCCGTTTATTTGTCCGGTTAAAATTATCCGGTTAAAAATTAATATGAACGAACTATGAACCCAAGCTTCGAGCGTTCGTGTTCGTACAGGTTCGTTTAAAGCCCTATTATTGAGATCGCGCTGTAAACGCATGATAAGAATTTTTATATTTGTCGTAGAAATAAAGTAATATAAAAGGAGGAGGTGAACTCTATACATAATGAGCGTTTTATGAGCTACCGCATACTGAAATCATAGTCTGCTGGTAATACTCATCGTAACCTTTTGCTTCATGTACAAATCGTAAAGGCGACAGTTTTTGACACAGTACGAAACACGAAATGATATTTGGACATTTACAAGTTTCATGTCATGTCGAACCACTTAAAGAATTTGTGACAAGTCGACTCGTCAACCTTGTAAAGCTTTTCATAAATGTTGTAAAAACTAAATTCTATAACAAATTAAATGAATTGAGTTAAACGTGTCGATATGTGATAAACATGTAAAATCAACCGCGTTCAGAATATACATAAGTAAATTTATGCATCAACAGGGGACGAAACCTACTAAAAAAAAGAGAAAAATGCAAATGTGCTCTCTGTGGTTTGCAAAAATTGCACTCCTTACTTTTCAACCTTTACGCTCAATGCAAGCGCGGCCTGTTCTCAGATTGGAAAATTTCAATTTCATTTGTGGCTCCCTGACAGGGAGCAGGGTGCAATGGAAGTTTCAATCTCTCCATGCCTTACGTGCTCGTCACTATGGCTGGGAGCACCGAGTGCAAGTAGAAAGTTTCGTAATGGGAAAGGCCACCTGCACTTTCGTGAAAGTTGGGCAAGTAAATGCAGTGCATCAATTTCTTGCAAACCCAGGGGAGGCAGTCTATTTTGCCAACTTTTCTCTAAACAAAGAATAATGTTATAGTGTAATATTCTCTAAAACATATTCTGGTATTTTGTATATCTTCACTCTTAAGTCTTAACCGAACCGCATTTATGTATGGAATTTCTCTAAAAATTATCAAAGTTAGCTCATTCGACCATATGTTTCCGGCTCTTTGTTCATCTTCGTTTATATTCATGGTCAACCCAAACTCAACTCGGTTAAAGAAAAATACTACTCCCTCTGTCTTATAATTATTGTCTCCAAAAAAAAAAACACAGTTTAATAAAAGTGCATTTATTACTGCTTTTTCTCTCTTACTTTTTGACAGAATGACAGTTTTACCCTTAACTAATTAATTAAAGTCTTCTTTAAAGTTCGTAATAATAATTTCAAACAAGGGTAATATAGTAAACTTGATCAAACTTCTCTATGTATTTTTAGTAGTAGACAATTAAATTGAAACGTCCCAAAAAGAAAACATGAACAATAAAAATGGGACTGGGGAATACTAACTCAATAAAGATTTCAATAATTCCACATTAATTAGCCGCTACAATAATAAAACCAAAAGAGAAACATAAAAAATAAAGAAAGCATGAATACCATAATTACAAAAGACAGCCAATGCACAACACATGATAAAGTCTTTATGAGTCTTCCAACTAGTCAAATATAAAAAAGTAGACCACCAGGGTTTTCATTTTGATCAAGAAACAAGAAAAAATGAGGGAAATAATAAGTATTCATATTGGTCAAGCAGGAATTCAAGTGGGTAATTCTTGTTGGGAACTTTATTGTCTTGAACATGGTATTCAGCCTGATGGCATGATGCCTAGGTATACAATATCTTTTTTTCTTGTTGATGTTTTTTAGGTCATATAAATGTTTTCATGTTTTTGTTGCATTTCATAAGTTGTTACTAATATGTAGACATTTATGTTTGTGTAATTTTAGTGATGGATCTGGAACTATGTGTTTCTTGAAGTTGTCATACTATGTTTTGTGTTTTGAGTTTTAGGTGACTTTGCTTCATGTTATGTTTATTTTGGCTTATTAATTGTAAAATTTGTACTAAATGGAAGTTTTGTGTGGTGATAGAAAAGCAATTTTAAGAAATGCTTATTTGTGACTGAAATAAGCACAAGGGGTTTTAATGATTATCTACTTAATTATTATACTCTAAAATAAAGCATATACAGAGTAGCTTTTATTCCATTCAAAAACTCCAAACTGCTTATATGTGACTCAAACAACAAAACAAAATAAGCAGTTCAAGTAAGCAATCCCAAACATTGTCCAACTAGTTGAAGTTGCTTTGTAATTAGTCATTATAATTATGCATAATTGAGCGACAAAGATGGTTGGTTTGCTTCGTACTAATTATATTGGAAGTCATAAGCGAAACTGGCGTTAGAATTTTTGTCACTATGGCGACTACATGAATCCGAGTTTAACTGAAGGAGTAATCTTTTTGCAGTGACACCACAATCGGTGTAGGTCATGATGCATTCAACACCTTCTTTAGTGAGACTAGTGCAGGAAAGCACGTGCCACGAGCAATCTTTGTTGATCTTGAACCAACTGTCATTGATGAAGTCAGGACAGGGACTTATCGCCAACTGTTTCACCCCGAGCAGCTTATTTCAGGAAAGGAAGATGCTGCCAATAACTTTGCTAGGGGTCATTATACAGGTACGTGTTAAACTAAATACTAGAAGGAAATTATAAGACAGTATAACCTTTTTTTTAATTGGTTGAATTTGGCTTCTATTTTTAGTGGGAAAGGAGATTGTCGACCTTTGCCTTGACCGAGTAAGAAAGTTAGCCGATAACTGTACCGGATTGCAAGGCTTTTTGGTTTTCAACGCTGTTGGTGGAGGTACTGGTTCCGGTTTGGGATCATTGCTTTTGGAACGTTTGTCTGTCGACTATGGAAAGAATCAAGTCTCCGGGTCAGCCACTACGCGTTATTTCAACAGGTGAGTTACTATTTATTATTATATATTTTTTTGTTATGTTTTGGAAGTGGAAATTTGACTGTCGTGGCTTCAAGTCACAGTAACCAGTTGCTAGTACTAGTTAAGATTTGATGATTTGAGGTGTCAAGTAAATTAGTTTGATACCCTTTGACTCTCATTTCATAAAACGTCTCTCTTGTTTCAGTGTCCTTTTTGGAAATTTTGTCTATTAGTTTCTAAAAAAAGTGTCTGATCGAGCCCTGATGATTACATATGTTGGTTTTTAGGTGTCGACTGCAGTTGTGGAACCATACAACAGTGTTCTCTCTACACACTCTCTTTTAGAGCATACAGACGTCGCTGTTTTATTGGACAATGAGGCCATTTACGACATCTGCAGGCGATCACTAGACATCGAAAGACCAACTTACACCAACTTAAACAGACTCATCTCTCAAATCATATCATCGTTAACAACTTCACTACGTTTTGATGGAGCCATTAATGTCGATATCACAGAGTTCCAAACCAACCTTGTACCATACCCACGTATTCATTTCATGCTTTCCTCATATGCCCCTGTGATTTCAGCTGAAAAGGCATACCATGAGCAGCTATCAGTACCTGAAATTACAAACGCAGTGTTCGAGCCTGCAAGTATGATGGCTAAATGTGACCCCAGACATGGTAAATACATGGCATGTTGTTTGATGTACCGTGGTGACGTTGTCCCAAAAGATGTTAACGCTGCCGTCGCCACCATTAAGACCAAGAGGACCGTTCAGTTTGTTGATTGGTAAATAAATTCAGCCATGCCATTTTATTTAGACTATATACATAACGTTTCACAGATTTGGTGACTAACCCGTAAACTTATTTTGGCAATGCTGTCATCCTTACCTTTTTTCGCATTGCTAACAGGTGCCCAACTGGTTTCAAATGCGGTATCAACTACCAGCCACCAACAGTCGTACCAGGCGGTGATCTAGCCAAGGTGCAACGAGCTGTTTGCATGATCAGCAACAACACAGCAGTTGCAGAAGTGTTTTCGCGCATTGACCACAAGTTTGACCTTATGTATGCCAAGAGGGCATTCGTTCATTGGTACGTCGGTGAAGGTATGGAGGAAGGTGAGTTCTCAGAAGCTCGTGAAGATCTTGCAGCTCTCGAGAAAGATTATGAGGAGGTTGGTGCGGAAGGTGTTGATGATGACGGCGAAGGTGAGGATGATGAGTACTAGAATGGTGGTTTTTATTTTAGTTATGTGAAGAAAACATAAAAGTGTGGATTTAATTGGATAGAAGATCAAACTGCCTATGCTTTGTATTCATCTTTTTTCTTTTCTTTTTTTGTTTAAAACTTAATTGTGAATGTATTCTTGTTATGATATTTGATTAAAACTATGATGTGCTATTGTAGTATGTGTCAATGTGTATTCTATGTTAATATTGGTGACGTTTAATTTAGAAAAAGCATATGTTATTAGTGTTTATGTTCTCTGTCGGACACTTTCTTAAATAATGACTTATAAACAGGAACCGAACCCTAGCTAAAAGTGATTGGGTGCATAATTTTTTTTTAACTATAGTAGTATAAGGAATTTTTTTTTTAAGTATAGTAGTATAAGGAAAAAAAATAACAAAAGGGTACGATTTTCAGCTATAATGATTGGGTAGTGTTCGTTTTCACCCATTGTTGGACCAACTAAGCAATAACTAGCAACACTGTGCGTACCTGGTGCATTTAAGTATATTTGATATTTTTTTACAATTAATATTACGAAGCAAAATTTTATCGGGTGTCTTTATTAGTCAACATTGAAAGTCAAGTCAACATTCAAACATTCAAGTCAAGTCAAGACATTTATTATTCATTAATTTGTATTGGGCCTAAGCCCATGATAATCATTCCAGAATGTTCTCTTGTATCTTATATATAGAATAGTTGTTATCAATAATAATGAAGGAATCAAATTAGTATTCAATATGGTATCAGAGCAAAAACCGACCCTCTCTTAATTTCTCTTTAAAAAGTCGACCTTCTTCCTAAGTTCTATATATCTCGACTACTGTAATCTCAAATCATCTCTGATTGTATTTCAATATGTTCACATGTACCCTAGCCCAATATGTGGCCTACAAGACTAATGTTGCTCAACAGTTTACACCACAAAAGCATTACAGATTGCCGCATCCCGGTCAAGGTATACTCAGTCCTGCTCCGGCTATTTATGCATCCCAGCCTACTCCTTTACCAAGTGCGTTTAGCACTATGCCGCTGCAAGACCCGACTTGGCACATGGATACAGATGCCTCTTCTCATTTAAATTTTAATGCAAGTAATTTAAGTACCATTTTTGATAAACGCTTATTTTCATCTGTTCACGTTGGTGATGGCAAGTCTATTCCCGTCACCAACACAGGCCATAGCATTATTCCTTCCCATCATCGCCCACTTCATCTTTATAATGTTCTTGTAACCCCCAATATAATTAAAAATCTCATTTATGTTCGTCAGTTCACTAGGGACAATAATTGTACTATTGAATTTGACGCCTTTGGTTTTTCTGTGAATGATTACTTGACTCGTCATATCCTCCTTCGATGTGACAGCTTGAGCGATCTTTATCCAGTTACCAAGCCATCAACTTTTCCCATTGCTTTTCTTTCGACAAGTGCCTCCACGTGGCATCAACGCCTCGGACATCCGGGTGGATTCAAGTGCTACGTTCGCTTGTCCCTCTAATTCGATTTAATTTCATGTAATAAAGAAAAATCTTCTACATATTTGTCACGCTTGCCATCTTGGTCAAACATGTGAAGCTTTCCCTTTCACATATTTCGATTCTATATGTCGAACATTGTTATTTTTGATATTATTCATATCTGATTAATGGACATCTCCCAATATTAGTTTTAGGTGGTTTTTAATATTATTCCTTATTTCTTGATCATTTTCTCTCATTTTCTATGATTTATCCTCTTCGTTCTAATCAGACTTGGTTTGATAAATTTTTGCATTTTCGCAACTATGTTAAAAATCAATTTAAATGTGAAATTAAAAACTTCCAATGTGATCATGGCGGTGAGTTTGATAATAACCGACTCCACACCCTTTTGCCAAAAATGGCATCCAATTTAGATTCTCTTGCCCAAAAACCTCTCAACAAAATGGCAAGGCGGAGCGAATGATACGAACAATTAATAATACCATTCGTACTGTTCTCTTTCAAGCACATCTCCCCCTACCTTGAGGTCCAAAGCCCTCAATATGTGCCACCTATCTCCTAAACCTTATTACCATCTACCGCAATCCATATAACGAATACCTTTACACAACGCCTTTTCAACAACCCAATTACTCCACCTTCGCTCTTTGGGTTGTTCTAATGTCTACCCTCATCTCTACTCACCTCATAAACTTGCCCCGCGTGCCACACCATGTATCTTTTTAGGCTATCCCGCCTATCATCGTGGTTTTCGTTGCCTTAACCTCGAGACAAACAAAATTATTCTCTCCGCACGTTACCTTTGACAAACACAATTCCTTTTACAAATTACGACACCTACCTCCCACCTACTTATAACACCTTCCTCGATACTCAACGTTCACCCCTCCTCACTTCTCTTGCATCCAAACTTCCTAATCCTTCCACAAACATCCCACACCAAACGAGCATCCCAACTGCTCCACCAATTACCGATCCAACCCAAAGTCCTCCTCACACCGGCCCAAATTCACCAGGCCCAACTTTCCCCACCAACCAGCCCACTAGTCATGAACCACACAACATTCAAACCCAAACCCAAAATAATCCGCTGCCACCACCCATATTCGATCCACCAAATCCACAAACCAATACCAACCCAGTTAATGAACCACCCCGCACTCATCCCATGATCACACGGTCTCAATCGGGTATTGTCAAACCCATCAAACGTCTTTCTCTTCACACTTCATCTCTCTCTCCTATTCTCAAATCTCCGTTTATTGCTCTAAAAACCTAAAAGGTGTAATGCTATTGTATATGAGTATAATGCGTTAGTTAAAAATGGTACTTGGATTCTTGTTCCAAGGCCGTCTGATGTTAACTTGGTTCGATCTATGTGGTTATTTAAGCATAAATTTCATGCTGACGGTACTTTGAGTCGTTATAAGGCTCGACTTGTTGCTAACGGTAGTAATCAGCAACACGGTGTTGACTTTGATGAGACATTTAGTCCAGTTGTTAAGCCGGCCACCATTCGCACCGTTCTTAGCCTTGTTGTGTCTCGACAGTGGCCTATTCACCAACTTGATGTTAAGAATGCATTTCTTAACGGTGATTTATCTAAGACAGTGTATATGCATCAGCCCCCTGGTTTTGTTGACTCTCGTTATCCTAATCATGTATGTCTTTTGCAGAGGTCTTTGTATGGTTTGAAACAGGCACCTCGTGCTTGGTTCTAGCGGTTTGCAGGTTATGCCACTCGGGCTGGTTTTTCTCCTAGTCGGTGTGATTCTTCATTGTTTATATATACACAGGGTTCTTAGGTTGCTTATTTACTTATATATGTGGACGATATTATCATCACGGCTTCTGCTCCGTTCTAACTTCAGCAATTGTAGACTCTTTGCAAAAGAGGTTTGATATGACCGATCTCGGGGCACTTAATTATTTTCTTGGCATCTCTGATGTTCGTCATCCTACAGGGTTATTTTTGTCTCAGAAGAAGTATGCTCGTCAGCTTCTTGAGCGAGCTCATATGGTTAATTGTAACCCGTCTCGGACACCAATTGACACTGACTCCAAATTGGGTCCGGACGGCGTTCCTGTTCAGGATCCTACTTTATACCGTAGTCTTGCAGGGGGGCTCCAGTATCTTACCTTTACTCGCCCAGATTTGTCCTATGCAGTTCAACAGGTTTGTCTCTATATGCATGATCCGAGGGAGCCGCACTTTGCTGCTCTCAAACGTATCATGCGCTATGTTCAGGGCACCCTGGAGCTTGGTCTTCAGTTATATGCTTCCGCTACTACATCTTTAGTTGGGTACACTGATGCTGATTGGGCAGGTTGCCCTTCCACCCGCAGGTCTACTTCCGGTTATTGTGTGTTTCTAGGTGATAACCTTTTGTCGTGGTCTGCTAAACGACAACACACCATCTCTCGCTCTAGTGCTGAAGCGGAATACCGGGGTGTTGCTAATGTTGTTGCAGAAACTGCATGGATTCGTAATCTCCTTCGTGAGTTACACTCTCCTCTTTTGACAGCTACTCTGGTTTACTGTGATAACGTTAGTGCAGTTTATATGTCAGCCAACCCGGTTCAACACCAACGCACCAAACATATTGAGATTGATATGCACTTTGTTCGTGATATGGTTAAAGCTGGTCATGTTCGGGTTCTTCATGTTCCATCTCGTTTTCAGTATGCTGATATCTTCACCAAAGGTCTTCCCTCAGCTTTGTTTGAAGATTTTCGCTCCAGTTTGAGCGTACGGCCTCCTCCCGCTCCAATTGCGGGGGCGTATTAGTCAACATTGAAAGTTAAGTCAACATTCAAACATTCAAGTCAAGTCAAGACATTTATGACATTTATTATTCATTAATTTATATTGGGCCTAAGCCCATGGTAATCATTCCAGAATGTTCTATTGTATCATATATATATAGGATAGTTGTTATCAATAATAATCAAGGAATCAAATTAGCATTCAATACCCTTGACACAGCCCCTAGTTCCGTCCCTGCCTATAAACCATTTCCTATTCACTATGGTCTTAAAAGGTTACCGATATCAGTAGCTACTTCCATAATCAGAAGAGGGAAGTCACAAGAACCTGAACACATCGCCGATGCACATTACCATACATGAAGTGTAGCGATATCCAATAGGTGACTGCATTGCAAGAGACTTGCTGCATAAAACTTTACCAACTTTGGTTCTATATTTGTTTCTTAGTAACTCGTCCTTTCCATGATGACACATAATGCAACGTCGGTAACCTTAACCATGTCGACTTCTTTTATAACTTGACGCCCATGTGACGAGCGCTGAGTCAAAATGATGGCATATCTATTGGCAACTTTTGACCCATGTCTTTTTCTATGACATGATGCTTACAAATTTCCAAAAATTAATCAAGAACTCACCTTAATATCTTTTATTTTTTTGAAACTCAGATGGTTTTCTCAAGCCTGCAGAACGCAGGATAAGGCGACCTTCAACCACTTGGTCGAGACTCATTTACGACAAAGGTACACGTATGATGTATGCTAGTTTAACGTTCAAAAAGAGCTTGTTGCCTCGACAAAAACTAATACCAATGTAGGTTACCTTTTTATACTACGTATTAGCCATGATTCTGATTGATAACCAAAAACTAAACCGCTTTTAGTTCTAATATGCAAATACAAATATACATGATCTTCTACAAAATGTACCATCCAATGATCAATCATTTTTCATATATCTAGCACAATCCCAACATGGGGGTAATGATCATATTCATGGTGCGTTCCACGTTAATACAATAACTTTCCCTTTTAATAAAAGCTATTTACAAAGGTTTATGTCCTACGAGAGTAATTCGACCTGCACCAAGATAAAACAATGATAAATGTCATAAAAGCTACCAGATAACATTTGAGAAATGGAAGATCAAAGAATACTAGAATGGCACCATTTGGTGGTTCTACGATTCACTGCCAAAATCTTCAAAGCCCAAGTTTTCTGGTATGTCCAACCTCTTATTGTCTCCTGAGGCGACGACAGTGTTAATAACAGCATTATAAATCAGATAAAAGGCGGGGAAGTAAAAAGGGTCATACCTTGATGCTCTACCGTACTACTATGAGAGTCCAAGAAATTGTCTCTATCCGATGATAGAAACGCAGACCTCGGGAAGCTTTCTAGCATGTCTGAAAAATAATAGCAATATTAGACTATTAGTTACAGATTATAATGGGTGGATACAGAGGTCGCAAGACTAGCATGTTGCAATTCTCATTTTCCGGCCTCGAGCAACTTTACTAATAAGGAAAAGCCCTTAAACTGAATTGATAATGGGATCAGGTTGAGATAGCTAATCCTGAATACATAATTTTTTAATCGTGAGTACAAAAACAAAATTACTACAATAATAATCTAAAGAAAATACTATTATTTTGAAAAGTGCTTAAAGTTTGCAACCCAAACATTTGTCAAAAACTTGATTTTTTCCCAAAGTTATCTTATAATTTCGCAATACGGCAGTCGGAAAATCTCAAAATACACAAAAAAAAGGTCAGAAAAACTATACAAAAATCAATGCTTTAAATTTTGGATGGTTTGAAAATCTTGCGGTTATTTTGCATGACTATTAAAAGTACATTTTGTAATAAACCCCACTTGAAAAGGGTTGGCTTAGTAATTTTTCCTAAGCTAACTCTTCGACAAACAATGATCTAGGTGGTTGTATGCATTAAAACTAGACTTGGGACAACTTTAAACACATTCTCGCTGACCATAGATAAGCAAAGGAGTTGCCATTGCCAATGCCACATCAAGCTATATGTAGAAAGGGTGAAGGAAAGGAGGATGTACCAGAACTATTGGTGAAGTCAGCAGTCGAGTCTGATAAACCAAAGTTTTGAGACATGGGACCCAATAAACTGAACAGCGAATTGTCGTTGAGTAGTGTTCCATTTAACTGATGTGGGTCCGACTCCAAGCCACTAAAAGAGGAAACTGACGCATTACCAATTGCGCGACGTGTTTCCATGATGTTGCCATCAGGTCCATACATAAACCTTGAATTCCCGAGGTAATTGGCTTCGGTTTTCACTGAGACGCCATTTGTTCCCTGTGTCATTCCAACATTTGAGTTGTGGGCCAACAACATATTCGGTTGAACATCAATCCTCCTCGAATGAGCAGACGGATCCCCTGAGGGTATTGGCAGTCCAATATTGTTAAACCCTCGTGAGAAATTGGTCATGTTTTCTGTCTTTAGCGGAATACCGCTATTTTCGGGTGGATAACAAGTTGGGTTCTGATGCACTGAAAAAGAGCATAAACGTCAATAAGAAGTAACAATGATTCCAACCATGTTATCGTCAAACAAAAAATACTAAAAATACTTACTTGGTGGCATATGAGATCCATTAGGCTTAGGTTGAAAATTGACTCCCGTTGGGCCCAACTGCTGCATCAATGCAGCCTGCCTATCAAGCAACTTATTAAATTCCAATATTTGATCTTTGACCATCAACCTCAAATGATACCCCTTAAAAAAGTCTTGATTCTGTTCTTCAAGCTTCTGCCAAACTGGAAGAAAGAACGACACTCTAAGTGACAAACAAAACATAACATACATACATAACCATTATATGGAAAAGATGCGAAAATAGCATACCGAGCTCTGTAAAGCTAGGCTCTATTTTTTCCTGCTGATAGAGAAGATCTATAACCTGCTTCTGAGTCATGTAATATGGTAGACATTGTTCTATGAGATTTTGAACCTGAAACGAAAAGATTATTAAAGATAAATTAAGTCAGAAAAAAAAGGAGTCCAGGGTAAATTCAACTTATTCAGAATCAAGATAAACAGATGTGACATTTTAGGCCTATTAAGCTGTTAACGGGCGATTTGGTTTGTTTATCTCAATTGGGTCAGACAAATATATTTAAGTTAAATGAGCACTAGAAAATGACCAGTTTGACCCGTTACCCAAACCACCTATCTTGCCACCTCGACAAGGAATTAAAAAACTTACACGACGCTCAGAAAACGTTACCATTTGTATATCGCCTGAAGACACGTTTCTAACCTCTCCACCAGACATTTTGTCGACACTCTAACCAAAGAAATGCGTGTAGAGAAATGTACTATAGGATTAGATCCAGCATCAAAAGGAAGATAGGTATATTACCTGTCTAAGAGCCATAAAACACGTTTCAGAAAACCATTAAACAAAACAATTACTATTGCAGACCGAAATTCCAACGAAGAGAAACTCCGACGATAAAAAAGATCAGCTAGCAACAATTACAGATATAAGGAAATTCTAGAAACCATTTATCTTTAAAAAATACGCTTAGTTCATTTCCTATATAAACTAGTGTCTTATGGTTGACCCTAATAAGAGTCATAATCATGCTATCTAAGCTCTAAAATACTCCCACTTGTACTAATTCTATCAACATTTTCAAACAAAATTAACAAGTTTTCAACACTTAATAGTCTACAAACAAGTTAAATTGACATACAAAAGTCAAACATGGACCTATCTTATGGATGGGGATAGTAATTAAATGTAAAGAATTGACATAAGTTAGCGGGTCCTATTAGATGCAAGACTATGTTTTACAAGCTACAAACCATCAATTTTATAAGTCCATATGTACAGATCAATGGTGACACCTTAAATCTAGTCAATCATGTTGTCTGGCTAACTCTGCTATAACGAGCACGAGCAAGGCCGAAACCATGAGATATATTGACCAGGTGCATTTATAAAGAAAATATACAAAACTAGAAACACTATTTTATTGACCAGGTGCGAAAAATCAAGGCTTTTACCAAAAATTAACAGTAAGTCACAAACTTAATGGGTGTCACCGGGACCCGCCCTGGTTCCGTACCTGAGCACGAGTACCTAGATTTAAGTTTGTGGTCACATAACACGATGCAGATAACATTTTACACCATATGTAATAATGGGTTGTAGCAATAATTTGCACTAACTAGAAGCATACACTTGCTCATACAACAACACATTTAAATCACCACAATAAAAACCTTAAAACATGTCACAAAACCAAACTAAACAATCAACACAACATGGTAACCTAGTATACTAAACATCTCCTTAAACAACAACAATAAAACTAAAACATGAACAAAACATAACCCACAAAGGATAACATAGCACATATCAAGAAACTTACATAAACAACAAGAAAAGTATGATGAATTGGGTGGTAGTGAAAATATGATATGATAATAAAGAATCTTGAAATAATAAGTTTATATTAAAAAAGATAAGGAAGGATCAAAGTAGTACCAGATAGATAAAGGTTGAAACTTGAAAGAAAGAAAGAAAGAAAGAATCTTTATATTTATTTAAAAAAATAATTTATAAAATAAATGAGTTGAGTTTGATGACTCAAGTTGTGTTGGGACTGTGAATGAGAGAATATAAAGGAGGTGGACACTGGGATCCACATCAGACGGTGCATTTCACTTTTTTCTTCTTATAAAATTTTCCAGTCTTGCTAACAAGGTTGAGGAGTTAAAAGATGTATTTTATTATAATAGCATGTTATTCGCATAAAGCAGCGAGTTTGAAGACGAATGTTGTTTTAACGATTTTTGATTTTATGTTTTTTTCAAATATTATTTAACAATTTTTAAGGATTAATGACTTAAAAATTCATCTAACTTGTCAATTTTTGTTATTCCGTGTAGTCATATTTTCTTTTTGCTATTAAAACACAAATATTTCAAATTTCGACTTTTGTGTGTATTTTGTGACGATTTTACCCCTATCATTTTCAAATTTTGAAAGGTAAAATGGTCATTATACATGATAGATGGGTCACAAAATACACACAAAGATCGAAATTTGAAAGGTTGGTGTTTTAATAGAAAAAAAGATAACTATACGAAATAACAAAAAAATGACAAATTTGCTTTTTAAAGTCATTAACCCAATTTTTTAATTGATAATAGTTTCTAGATATTGCTCTTACCCGTAATAATTAAAATAAACTTTTAAATTACGTCATTAAATTGAAGCGTTGTTACAAGTCTACACATTTAAAACAATTTTTTTTCATGTAACTTCATTTTCAATTATTAGTAAATGTGTTCTCTGAATTTTTTAAGTCTTTCATTTTGAGAAGATCACAAATACATTATAATGTAACATAGATAGTTAAGAATAAATAATTATAATTCGTTGACAATTTCAGAAAAGGTGGCTATAATCACGAAAAACATGATAGCACAACAAACAAGTAATTGTGATTGAATAATTCAAGTTCTTACAATAAATTATAACCAAATTGTTAGTGTTGTTGTTAGCAAAACCCTAAATTTTATATTCTTTTTATAAATATACTAGTCACAATAAAATACTTGACCTAATGGCATGAGTTTAAATCTCGTCGGATACATATTTTGAGTATTAAAGGAAAGGTTGAAAATGGTAATAAGGTTACTCGAGTTAAATACCATACATTTGAATTATACATGAAAAATCTCATAAAAATACTACTAGTAAAGTAGTAATAACTAATTGTTGTCCACTAATGTTAGATTTACATATATCTAAAAAGGGAAGTTTTAACCTTGTACGAGTGTCAAATAACTCTTTCCCAAGAGACCGGTCAAACCGTGTTTCAGAAAATGCGTGTGAAAACATCATTTTTTCTGGTTGTGCATTTAATAGCGTATTCTATTTTTATATGTAGTCTCTTTGTACTAATTCGGAAACCAGTACGTGAAAAGTATCACCAAACCATTGCAGATTAATGAGTCTGGGCAACAAGCTTATCACGTTTTTTAAGGGTCAATTTTTAGCCCTTTATTTCACTGCACTGTGTGCATCATTTATGAACACCTAAATCGCATCTTCTAGTTTAACTTTTAGGTCTGTTGGGGTGTATTTGATGGCAACGACGTACAGGATTTTTGGATCATTTTAAACGAAGATAGAGAGGAAAGACAGAGTTCAAGTTTGTGACAAATATCTGCCGCCCGTTCACTAAAAGTGCTTAGATAATTAAGTTTTTTGTGATGCGTTTTGCTCGACCGGGTTAGTGTGACAGAGACGTCATTCTTAACGTACGTCACAACCCTATAGATCGAGCATGTTGCGCTTGGCACATTTACAGTCTGACACACGCGTCACATCCACGTTTGTGGAAATAGTAACCTTATTCGAAGATGAATGGCTGAGTTGCGGTGCCACATCCAAGAGCCTACAACGGTTGAGCAAAATCTCAATATATTATTCTTTGCATTGGTTTTTTTTTTCAATTATGGGAACTGTACCCGGAGCACAATCCTGAACCCGATTTTTGCAGGAGTGTTTTTAATGTTTTTTGATGAGGTGTAAGATTATTCGTACACAACGTTTTCTGGAGGGTCATTTTACCCTTATAATCATGCAAAATATCTTAAAATTGATAACGATCAATATACAACAGGCAGAGCATGAATATGATGAGAGTCGTGTAGTAGCTGAGCTTAGGTACTTGAGTAAACTTCTGAAAAGAAGAAAATGGAGCTGAATATATGAACTAATTGGTGAAAGTACAACTATATACTGAGGCTTTTGGAACTGCAAGAATCACTTCTATTCATTCATACAAAAATTATGTGAGTTTTAATTTATCAACATCTAAGCTGTTTAGATTTTTTACTTTACAGGATGCTTGGGTTGAAACTTTGTGAGGGAATATCTTAAGTGGGCAATGTACAGCTGATGCAAGCTGATGTACTAGTCAATCAAGTAATGCAGGTACTTTTGTGTTCAAATTAATCCATGTTATAATCCAAAGGTTTCAATTTTTTATATGCTGTGTGGGGCTGGATTCAATAGAAGCTGCATTTGTATATATGTGAATTAAAAAAGTTTTTTGAGTTTTGTAGTGTTCAGAAAAGTTAGCCAGTAAATATAATTAGGTTATAAGATTATAACCGAGACCCAAAATACTAATACAAAAAACAGGTAAACAAGACAAAGCAAAACAAATGCTGCAAAAACAATATATATGGCGAAGACGGCTCATATGAAGAAAAATAAATAAAGACGCTCGAGATTAAAAACACACCAATAGAGGTACATTTCTCTCAAACTTTAAACAATATCATTTGGACATAACAAACGACAAAAAAATGACACTTTGATTTTAAACAGATTTCCGACGACGATAATTCCCTTCAAAGGATCATAAGTGCAACATCGAACAATAATTACAAGAAAAAAAAGCAACAATGTATATGTAATCGATGATGAAGATGGTCATATTTAATCGATGATGAAGATGATCAAGGATGAAGATGATGTGAACATATGTAATATTTATATAATTACTATTTATTTAATAAAAAACACATTGTAAAAAAAAACCTTGCATGCACGGGCATTATAACTACTCAAACAAAAATCCTTTTCTATCTCCTCAAGCTCTCCACAATGTAGTAAGCGTACAAATCCCTTTAACTTTAAAAAGATATAACAGGATCAATTATATCTTAGGAAACTGTTAAAAGATTTATACCTTAATTTATAGAACATTATATTTGACTAATTATTCAGGTTTGATTACATTTTTATATGTAAGCTCTCGAAGAGTTTCTAAGACAAGCCCATGCAATTAATCGACTTTCATACACTACTCAAATGACAAAAGTAACATGCCCCTCTTTCATAACTTCAATATGTTAACTTGAAACTATAAGAATAAAAATAAAATTTATGCAACCCACCAAGCCCGGTGCAACGCACGGGTGTGGTCAGGCCTCGTTAAGATTAATTTCCTCATAGGAAACAAAGGAGGATCAAGCAGTGAATTCAAGTAGGAGTTTAGTGGCATAATTAAGGTAAGTATATTGACTAAACATGTTAATGTGATCATAATGTGAATTTTATTATGTTATGATTATTTTGTTCAAGGAATTTGTGAATGTATGTAGCTTGGATCCAATGCTAGTAATGTAATGTTAGCATAATTATTTATGCTTGTGAAAGGTATGTTAATTGTGTGAATGTATTCCTTGAATGAGTTACGGCTAGTTAACCACTAGTCATAACTTAGTGAATGGTGTTTATGTCATATACTTACTAAGCGTTTTGCTTACGTATGAGTTTCCAAATGTTTGTAGGTTCGAGTGGCGTAGATAAAGGTAAAGAGAAGGACTAGTTACGGCATAACTGGTTAAGCAATTTGGATTCGGTAAGTAGAAGACCCTCTTTTGATCAAGGAGAATTGAAGTTGAAGCCCCAAGTGTCTATTGTCGTTTTTGGTAAATTTCTTGTATGTTATATGGGTCAATTTCATTTGGGTCAAAACAAAATAGTTAAATGGTCATATGTGTCATGTGTGGGTTCAATGTATGTCCAGTTTGTTTTGTCAAGTAATACTCGAAAGGATATGTATATATAGCTATGAATCGGTCAAGGACGTTTAGTAGTGGTTCATGATTTTGTTGTCTAATGAAAGTCAAGAAATGGTAATTTGGCGAAGGATGTCGCCAAGGAAATTATTTAAATGCAGATCAGGATTGAATTGAGTCTTTAGGACATGTTATGTTGTTTTGATTTTCAAGTGTCTTCCCCTGTATCGAGTTTACGTCGTAACCCAAAATGTTACGCCGTAACATAAAAATAGGGTACATTCTGAGGTGCCGTAAACTTAGTTTACGCCGTAATATAAAACGAGTCAAAAAGTTTACGCCGTAACCATCTCTTGGGTTACGCCGTAACCTCATGTTTGATGATATATTAGAATGAATAAAAATTTAAAGGATTTCTTTACTAATGAAAAGACTTATTGGATCTAATTTTGAATATTAAAGTTTATAAGGGTCTCAGATATATAAAATTTTAAAAAAAAACTGGAAAGTAAAAACGTGAAGTTCTTTTGGGTTAACGTTATTAAAAAGCTTTATATTTTTGGTCATATTTGAGTCATCTCTATTTTAGGGGCGTTTCAACTTGGTATCAAAGCCTTGGTCTAAGAGATCTAGGATATCATATTAGGATTCCTTAGACTTAGACTTTTAGGTGCTTTTGAGAAAGGATAGGTAGTATGTGTATAGTTTTTGCGACTTTCGAAAATACATGTGTAGAGCATTTTTATGACAACACTTGGCCACCGTTGTGATAAAAATATGATACATATGTATAGTCGAAATCGTAGAGGTTATACATGTAGGGCAAATATAGGTTTGATTAAGAGTAAGAGTGAGAATTTGAAATGTTATAAGTAGAATTGAATAAATGTATAACGGTGCTTGATAATTTAAACTCTTAATTTCAGTAAGAAGAAGAAGATGGTGAATACGCATCACAAGGAAGTTCTAAATGCCTCAACTTCCAAAGGAGCCGAACCTTCGGCTAGTGATGCGGAGCATGATGATAATGATAACGGTTCTTCCTCTGGTTCCGAGGGCCTCAACTATGGAGGGTTTACGGAGGAGGAGACGAAAGCTTTAAGATCAATGATAAATAAGCAAGTAGGAAAAGCAATCAAGAATGTGATGCCGTATTATATTAGCCAAACAACCAATAATCTTAAAGAAGTGATCAAAACGGAGCTTGAAGAGTTTAGGAAAGGTGGGATTATGAATGACTATAGGAATGACATGACAACTTATCGTAACTTTACGGCATGTGATGTGCCAAAGTTTGATGGGGCACTTGACCCAATTGCTAGTACTAGATGGCTTGTCGCCGTTGAAGGTGCATTTCGTACTAGTAATTGCAAGGAGAAAAATAAGGTCAACTTCGCTTCAAATTTCCTTCGTGATAGTGCCAAGATGTGGTGGGAAGGAAAAGTTTATGAGAAGGGTGAAGAATGGATAGGAGCATGTACATGGAAAGAATTTAAAGAATTGTTCAACGCCGAATTTACTCTCACCGAAGAAATTGATAAAATTCGAGAAGAGTTTCAAACTCTTATGCAAACTGATGAGACGATGAATGAGATATAGAAGAAGGTTAATGATTTGATTCGGTATTGTCCTGAGTATCATGGAAATGAAAAGCTCAAGGTTCAAAGATTTCAAATAATGTTACGAGATGATATTCGTGAAGTAATCTCCCCATTCAAATGTACTACTTTAGATGATCTTCTAAGTAGAGCTCGGGTGAGAGAGACGGACTTATTAAGGAAAAAGAATAAGGAGGCAAAGGAGATCAAGAGGAAAATTGAGTTTGGAGATCATGATGCCAAAAAGCCTAAACACGATCAAGGAAGAAAGAGTGGAGGGACTCAAATCAAGACACCATGTAAGAAGTGTCATAAACTCATCTTGGAGTATGTTGAGAAAATTTGCCGGGTTGCTACAAATGTGGTGCCTTGAACCACACGAGCAAAGATTGTAAGAAGTCGATGATCTTGTGTTATAATTGTAATCAATTAGGGCACAAGTCAAATGAATGTCTGAACCCGAAGGCGATTGAAGCTAAACCCTTAAAATCAGTGAAGGAAGAAAAAGTGGAGAAGGCATGGATTCCAAACCCAATGGCTCGTGTTTATATGATGGTTACAGAAGAAGATAAAGTGAAACCTGACGTTGTTATAGGTACAATTCTTGTCAATTCCAAACCCACTCGTGTATTATACGATTCGGGTGCAAGTGTTTCATTTGTGTCTTATGAATTTAGTAGAAACTTATCCATTCCACCAAATAAACTTCCTTACCATTTAGAAGTAGAAATAGCCGATGATAAAGTTGTGGTTGTGTCTAACGTGTATCGTGAAGTGGAGATAGAAATTGATGATAACGTGTTTAGAATTGATTTGATTCCCATAATGTTAGGAATATTTGATATAGTAATCGATATGGATTGGCTTAATAAATATAACGTCAATATCTTATGTAGTCAAAAGTTAGTCTGGGTTATAAATTATGAAGGTCGTGAAATCTTTATTTATGGAGATAGAAGGAAGGGTGATCTTAAGTTATGTTCCGTAATGAAGGCTAGGAGATATTTGTCACGTGGTTGCCATGCTTTTATGGCACATGTGATAAATATAAATTTTGAGAAGAAAATTGTAGAAGATGTTCCAATTGTTAACGAATTTTTTGACGTCTTTCCTGAAGAATTGCTGGGTATCCTATCCGAAAGGCAAGTCAAGTTCCGAATCGATCTTATTCCGGGTGCAACTCCTATAGCTAAAGCTCCATACCGCTTAGCTCCATCTGAAATGAAGGAGTTAATGAGTCAACTCCAAGAATTACTAGACAAGGGTTTTATTAGCCCTAATAGTTCACCATGGGGAGCTCCGATCCTATTTGTTAAAAAGAAGGATGGTAGTATGAGAATGTGCATTGATTATCATGAGTTAAACAAAGTCACGGTGAAAAATGTATATCCTTTACCAAGAATCGATGACCCCTTCGATCAAATTTAAGGCGCGAGATGGTTTTCAAAGATTGACTTACGTTCGGGCTATTACCAATTAAAGGTTCAAGAAGAAGACATTCCCAAGATGGCTTTTAGGACACGCTATGGACACTTTTAATTCGTTGTCATGCCATTTAGTCTCACTAATGCACCAGCCATTTTCATGGATCTCATGAACCGTGTGTGTAGGCCAATGTTGGATAAGTCCGTTATTGTGTTCATCGACGACATCCTTGTTTACTCCAAAAGCAAGGAAGAACATGAAATTCATTTACGAGAAATCTTAAAAACTCTTCAAAAAGAAAAATTGTATGCCAAATTCTCGAAATGTGAATTTTGGTTACAAGAAGTTTAATTTCTCGTCCATGTTATAAATTTCGAAGGTCTTAAGGTTGATTCGGCTAAGATTGAAGCAGCGATGAATTGGCAAGCTCCGAAGAATGTTGGCGAAATACTAAGTTTTCTAGGTCTTGCGGGTTATTACCGAAGATTTATTTAAGATTTTTCTAAAATCGCATCCTCATTAACTAAGGTCACAAAGAAGAATGCTCCTTTTAAATGGGGTGAGGAACAAGAAGAATCTTTCGTTACCTTACGAAGGAAGCTTTGTGAAACTCCAATACTCGTTTTACCGAATGGAACCTAAGATATGATTGTTTATTGTGTTGCGTCTTATGTCGGTCTCGGGTGTGTTCTTATGCAACGGGGCAAGGTTATCGCCTATGCTTCAAGACAATTGAAAAAGCATGAAGAAAATTATCCGACTCATGATCTTGAATTCACGGCGGTGGTTTTTGCTTTGAAGATTTGGAAACATTATCTTTATCGTGTAAAATTTATAATTTACACCGATCATAGAAGTCTTCAATATTTATTAGAAAAGAAAGATCAAAATATGAGGCAACGAAGGTGGTTGGATTTACTCAAGGATTATGATTGTGAGATACGTTACGACTCGGGTAAAGTGAATGTGGTGGCGGACGCGTTAAATCAAAAGGAAAGAGAGAAAGTTACATGGATTCACTCGCTACGAATGATTGTTACTTTTGACCTTTTCGACCGAATCAAAGCGGCTCAATTAGAAGCGTTGAAAGAAGAAAACCAAGAGGGTGAGCGAATTTCATCTTATATACCCTACCTTGATGAAGATAATCAGGGAATTAAGACTCGACAAGGAAGAATCTACATTCCTTTTCGAAGCCATGTTAAGGAGCTACTACTAGAAGAAGCATACAAGTCGAAGTATTCTATACATCCGGGAGCTACGAAAATGTATCTCAACTTGAAGAGGAGTTATTGGTGGCCAGGTATGAAAAGAGATTGTGTTAAGTATGTGGAAAAATGCTTGACATGCTTAAAAGTCAAGGCCGAACATCAAAAGCCATATGGGACTCGGTATCAAGATTCAACACTAGAAATTCCGCGGGTGGTGGAAATGGAGAGATTGGCCATGGACTTCGTGACTAAGTTACCAAGAACAACAAAGAAGCATGATGCGATTTAGGTCATAGTAGATCGATTAACGAAAAGTACTCATTTTATTCCAATCTGAGAAAATATGCCCGTTCATTAGTTGGCAAAAATCTATGTCAACGAGATCGTAGCGCTTCATGGAGTACCCGTTACCATTGTTTGGGATAGAGATGGACGATTTACTTCTAATTTTTGGCAAGATTTTCAAGAAGAGCTAGGTACGAGATTGCATATGAGCACGACATTTCATCCTCAAATGGACGGACAAAGTGAACGAACGATCTAAACGTTAGAGGACGTGTTATGAGCTTGCGTAATCGACTTCGGAGGAAATTGGGATGATCATCTACCCTTGGTAGAATTTGCATACAACAATAGCTACCACGCAAGTATAAAGATGCCACCATACAAAATGCTTTATGGAAGAAGATGTAGAACGCCGGTATGTTGTAATGAAGTAGGAAGTAGAGAGTTAGCAAGCACGGATGTGGTTTTAGCAATAACCGAGAAGATAGAAACTATCCGTGAAAGATTAAAGGTGGCACAAGATAGATGGAAGAGCTATGCCAATAATAGGAGAAGACCAATTGAGTTTAATGTAGGAGATTTTGTTATGTTGAAGGTTTCACCGTGGAAGGGTGTGTTACGATTCAAGAACAAAGGAAAACTTAGTCCTAGGTTTTTAGGACCGTTTAAAATTTTAAAGCGAGTAGGAGAAGTAGCACATGTCTTAGAATTACCCGAAGAAATAAGGGGTATTCACAATACCTTTCATGTGTCATATCTAAGAAAGTGCTTATCGGAAGAGTCAAGTGTGATCACCTTGGATGATGTAGAGATAGATCCAGAATTAACCTTCCGAGAAGAATCGATAACAATTTTAGGAAGGAAATCAAGACAACTTCGCAACAAGATAATCCCGTTAGTAAAAGTTTAATGAAAGCATCGAAAGGGGACAAGCATTAGGTGGGGACCAGAAGAGAAAATGAGGATTAGATATCCTCATTTATTTCAAGAGTAGATTTCGAAGATGAAATCTTATTTAAGGGGTGGTGAGTTGTAACACCCATTGCCCGACAATATTTTATAGTACAAATAATAGTAATTAATCATTTAGAATGTATTATTAAGCAAAATGATAAAGTTAAAAGTCATAATTAAATAAGTGACAAGTGAATTAAAGAAGAGTGCTCAAAACATAAAGAATGAGACATGAAGGACTAGAGTTGCCAATTAGGCAAAATTAAATTTATAAATATTAATTAAATGAAAACACCTGGCAAAATTCTAGAAATATCAAAGTACAGGTGTATGTGTTATGTGGTATTTGCTTAAATGCACATACATTTTCCTTAATAAAACAAGCTTAAATGACCAAAAATGGACTTAAAATGCCAAATATATGCTTATTTTGTATTATTTGCTGTGCAGGTAATGGATATCCACAAAAAGACAAAAACAAGGCAAAAACCAGACAAAACCAAGCACGAGATTAGAAAGAGCATGGAAAACTGAAGCCAAAGGCGTATGCATCTTAGTAGACCAACCCCAACCCAAGTTAATGGGCCAAGTCAGTCTATTATGCCATCTATACTAAGCCTTTTATATCACAAAAGCCCAAAACCTTCAATATAAAACCGGCCCAATTGAACAAAATAAGCCTAAATAAGGACTTAACAGCCATTAGCCCAAACCAAACCCTGCTATTACATCATTAGTCCCTGGAAGTATTGCACCGTTAGTCCCCAGGGACTAACACCATCAGTCCTTACCTTATTACACTGTTAGTCCCTAACCTAACACCCGTTATCTCCCTTAACCCACAAAATTAAAATATAATAAAATAAACCCAAAAAGGGCGGGAAAGTCTAAAACCCAGCAAAACCTACTCCCCATGGCTGTGAACACCTTCGACCCACTCCCATACACAAGCCTGACACACTCCAAGTGCCACGTGGGCACTCTCAAGCATTTCCATTGGGCGAATTGACACGACAAACAAGTATGGAAGGTCAAAAGCATTCAAGGGCAGTCTTAATGATTGATTGGCTATGATATTGCTTTCTATAAGCAATTTTAGAAGTTTTTAATGATGATTGACAGCTTTCCTCATAAAAGGCACAAACGTTCCCCTATAAATGGGTGATGGAGTTCACACAGAAGGCTATCTAGTTTTTAGTCTAGCTTATTGTTTATTTACAGCTTATTTCAATGTTCTCCGTCTTTTAAATATTGTCATTTTCTTCCCAAGTGTGTACTCTCATGGATCATGCAATAAAAAGTGAGTTTTAATCTTCATTTTACAGCTTATTTCTGTTCTGCTTATTCTAGTGATTATTTCTTTCTTGAAATTGCTTATTTTGTCTTAATGAATGCTTTTCATGCTTATGTTATAGTTTAAAAGTTGTTTAATTGAGTTCTCACTAAATCTGTATCAAAAGTCAAAAATTGCTTATTAAGTTAGCTTATGATCTAGTGCTTATCAGTAGTCAAATTTTGCTTATTAAGTTTCCATATTGTTAGCTTGTTAACTGTTCTCAAAAATCCTAGTTTAAATCAGTCCCTAATAATCTAAAGATACCAAAAGAATTTTTAAAGGGGTGTTTGGGTTAATGGTTAAAATGGGTCAAATGAGGTTCAAAATAGTTTTTGACAAAGTCAGTTTCAATAAGCTCTAATTAACTCTTAAAGTTAGTTTTTATAAGTTTAGAATAGATAGATTTTAGTTTTTAAGTTTGTTTTATCAATTTTCCAAGTCTGCAAATTTGAAAGGTGTCAAACTGCTTATATGATAGATTATCTGAAAAAGTTCTTAAGTTGTGGTTTTTTATGTTCAAAACAAGTTGCATTTACATATTTGAAAATCTGTTTGAGTCCTTATTTTGCCTTTTGGTTCTTTGGTTCAACTCAGTCGTGCTTGTTTTATTTCTTTAAAAAGTCAGCTATCGCAGATTAATATAGGATTTATTATAGCTTAATTTTGGTTAATATCAATTGCATTTAGCTTATTCTAGTCTAATCTCAATCTGTTTTAATTCCTTGGTTTGTCAAACTCTTTTTAGAATCTTAAAAATTAGGCTGCTAGTAGTTCATTTTCTTAAAAAGCCAAAATAAAGTCAGTAGAAGGCTGTCTGTTTCAGCTTATTTTTCCAGCTTATTTCCTTAATGTTTAGCTTATTTCTTTGCTTATTTGTAATCATATTTGCCTATTAGGTATAGGTGTTGGTTTGTTTCAGCTTATTTGTGCTTTTCTATAGCTTTTTGTGTTTTAATAAGCCAAACAGTTTTGATTTAGTCATTAGTTAAAATTAGTTAAACTGCCATTTTTCTTGTGCTTTTTCTGAGCTTATTAGTAAGTTTCAAATATAGTTCCTTTTATTAAAGTTGCTTATTTTCATGTGTTCTTTAAGTTTTTAAAAGATAAATTGAAAAATAAAATATTTTTTTTCAAAAAGGAAGTCTCAGGGGTCGAACCTGAGACCTCCCTTTCACACTCCAACGCATTTAACACACACCTCCTCTACAACATGCCCTTGGGTCTTTTCCGTTCATAGTTTGCATTATTAAATATACAAGGGCATTTTAGCCCATAAGCCTAATAAGCTGTTTTGCTTATTAACTGCTTATTTATAAGCAGTTTTTCAGAAGTATTATTTTTCTTGCATTCTTCATAACTTAAAGTAATTTCGCTGATTTTTTTCAGAATTTTATAAAATTGTTTAGTATTTTTAATATTTAATTTAGATTAAAAGTGTATTTAAGTCATAATAAATTAAATAAAAATCAAAAAAATATAATTCCTTTTTTTAAAATTTTCTTTTATCATTTAGGATTGTTAAAAATTAAATTTGCTTTTCTAGGGTTAAAATTTGATGTTTTAGGTTTTTAGGTCGCGTTTTTATAATCCCGTTAACGTTTTGCGTATAATTCGTATTTGCTTTAATTGTTGCTTGTTTTTATTTGTTATTTGCTTTATATTTTTAGAAATTAGAATCAAAATCAAAAATCTTAATCCATTCAAAATCCTGATCACAAACGTCAACAAAAAGTTCAATTCACGCCTCGTTGGGACATAAACGACCCGGGAAACGACTAGAAGGGGCTAATTTCGAAGTCGATACTCCCGGAATTATATTTTATTTGTGAGTTGGCTTAATTGCGGATTCACCTATATTATATATATATACTATTGACTACGATCAATTTTTGGCGCCGTTGCCGGGGAGGTTGTGTTACGAATTCTAAGTTATCGTTTAAAGATTGTTTTTTAAAGATCCTTCTTCGGAAGTTATTTTTTGTTTTTGTGAATATTTTCATATAAAAAAATACAAAAATAGTATAAAGTAATCAAAAACCCAAAAAATAAAAAACCAACAAAAGAAATCGAGTTGTCAATTGTTAAATCGGCTCACCTTTAGGATTACAAACTATAAGAGAGGTATAAGGAGGGTTGATCCTACGAACTTCGACCCAAAAGGAGAAGGTTTTTAAAACGCTTCACGCTTACCCGCTCCTCTTCTTTTTTGTGCGTTTTTTAGAGAGCTACCGTGCACCTTTGACTTCCGGTTGCTAAAAAAAAAATTTGTGTTTAATTTTTAATAAAAGATTTGTTTCTAGTGCATGCGCACTCTTTCGTCAGGTCCAGTTGTCGAACCGTCAACAACTCCCAGAAGACGTCGCAATAAAAAACGTTCCCAACAACAAGTCAATCCGACTATTGTTGAAAAAATAGTAGTTACGATGGCCGATACACGTACTATGGCAGAATTGCTCCGTGCACCCACAGAGGGAAATGCGGAAGCAATCGTTGTACCAACAATTCCCGCTGAGCATTTTGAGCTCAAACATAGTCTTCTAAATCTTGTAACTTCTAAACAATTCTTCGGTTTTGAGAAAGAAGATCCTCATGCTCATATTCGTTGGTTTAACAAGATTACTTCTACGATGAAGTATAAAGATGTGCCTGATTCAGCGATTAAGCTTATGCTTTTTCCATTTTCTATCGATGGTCCAGCCCGGATTTGGCTCGAGAAAGAACCTCCTCGCTCTATAACAACTTGGGATGATCTTGTTTCCAAGTTCATTAACAAATTCTTTCCACCCTCAAAAACAACAAATCTCCGGAATGAAATCTCAAACTTTCAACAACGTTTTGATGAACCGTTTCATGAGACGTGGGATCATTTCAAGGATCTCCTTCGTGCGTACCCACATCACGGTTTTACAGAATTGCATCAACTTGATACTTTCTACAATTCTTTAAACCCAACCGATCAAGATTCTTTAAATTCCACCACCGGTGATAATCTTTTGGAAAAAAGTACTCAAGATGAGTTAAATTATTGAGAACAAGTCGAAAGTTCGCACTTTACGAAATAAACCCGTTGTTGCCAAAGTGAGTACGAACACCTCTACCTCCGGTCTTTCACCCGATGTTGTTGCACTCACCGATGCCGTTAAGGCTTTGCTTCTAAAAAACACAACCCCTCTTCTAGCTTTCGTTAAAGCGGTTGAAGAGAGTTGTATTACTTGTGGAGGACCACATCCTTACTACCAGTGTCCTGCCACCAATGGCAACGCTTTCCCAGGATATCAAGATAATATCCAAGCATATGTTTTTGCAGCCACAGTAAACTATAATTAAGGAAACGCTAGACACCGTCCTCTAAGTGTAGCTCATCAAGTTCGACCACCTGATTTTCCACCAGTTCACAACAATTAAAACCGAGGAAATAATTACAACCCAGGAAATTCGACTTACCGAGCTCCGATTCCACCAACTCAAGCTGCTCCATCTAATGAACTCGCAAATTACATGAAAATTAATGAAACAAACATGCAAGCTATGCGAAATCAAATCGCTAATATGAAAACGAAGTTGAAAAACGAATTTCAGGCCACGATGTTGCAACAAAACAACAAGCTTGAGAATATGTTGAGCAGTTATTTTCAAATGAACAAACCTCCGAGTTCGGGTCCTCTTCCTAGCAATACCATTACTAACCCGAAATGTGACTTGAAAGTAATTACCACCCGAAGTGGTGTTTCTTACGATGGACGTCCAATTCCTCCTCCTTTCTCTTCTTCTCCTAAGGTGGTGGAAAGATATCCCGAGGTAACAAAGGATCAGGTGCAACCGAGTACCAAAAAAGTCTAACCTCTGGATGTCTAACCTTAAGCACCAACCTCTGAGCCCGATATTGCTCCTAAGCCTAAACCAGATTTACCTTTTTCTTTGAGACTTAACAACCAAAAGCTCCGAGAAAGAGACGACCATCAAATGATGAAGTTTCTTCAAATCTTTCGAAGCTTACACTTCAACCTTAGCTTCTCGGATGCTTTACTTTACATGCCCAAATTCGCTTCCACATTCAAGAATCTTCTTAGCAATAAGGAGAAATTATTTGAAGTGGCCAATACACCGGTGAATGAGAATTGTTCGGCGGTTATCCTAAAGAAGTTGCCCGAAAAACTAGGAGACCTCGGTAAATTTCTCATTCCATGTAATTTCCCGGAGATAGTTGAGTTCTTAGCCTTGTCGATCTTAGTGCAAGCATCAACTTGATGCCTCTCTCCATATGGAAGAAGCTATCACTCCCCGAACTTACTCCTACTCAAATGATTCTTGAGCTTGCGGACCGGTCTACTACTAGACCAACCGGCATTGCCGAAGATGTCTTTGTGAGAGTAGGAAAGTTCCATTTTCCGGCCGACTTTGTGGTCGTTGATTATGTTGTCGATCCTCGAGTTCCCTTAATTCTCGGGAGACCCTTTTTGAGGACGGCACGAGCTTTGATTGATGTTTACGGTGAAGAATTAACTCTCCGAGTGAGTGATGAAGCCATAACATTCAAAGTTGGTAACACTTCAAGATACTCCTACAATGATGCTGAATCAATTAACCGAATCGATGTCATCGATATAGCTTATGAGGAGTATTCTCAAGAAGTGTTAGGATTTTCTGACAATTCCGAGAGTGGCAATCCCACTCTAATTTCTGAACCGATCATTGCTAAATCTTCTCCCTCCCTTACTCCATTTGAGGGAGGTGATTTCATTCTAGAAGAAATTGAAACTTATCTTGCAAATGACTCAGTTCCACCGGGAATTGATGATGCTGAATTTGATCCGGAGGGAGACATTCGTCTAATTAAAGAAATGTTAAATAATGACCCGTACTCTCCTCTCCCTCTAAAGGACCTAAAGTGTGAAGAACTTAAAAGCGTTAAATCCTCAATTGATGAACCCCCAGAGCTTGAACTCAAGGACTTACCTTCTCATCTTGAGTATGCATTTTTAGAGGGTACTAATAAATTACCCGTCATTATTGCTAAAAACTTGAAAGACAAAGAGAAGGAACGCCTCATAAAGGTTTTAAAGTCTCACAAGCAAGCAATTGCTTGGAAACTCTCTGATATTAAGGGTATTGACCCATAATTTTGCACTCACAAAATATTAATGGAGGATGACTTTAAACTGGCGGTCCAACATCAGAGAAGGGTTAATCTAAAAATTCATGAAGTTATCAAAAAGGAAGTTGTAAAACTCCTTGATTCCGGATTGATTTACCCTATCTCGGATAGTCCATGGGTTAGCCCCGTGCATTGTGTACCCAAAAAAGGTGGTATGACCGTGGTAACAAATGAAGATAACGAGTTAATTTCGACTTGGTTAGTTACCGGGTGGCGTGTTTGCATTGACTATAGAAAACTTAACGATGCCACCCGAAAAGACCATTTCCCATTACCATTCATGGATCAAATGTTAGAATGATTAGCTGGTAACGAGTACTATTGTTTCTTAGATGGATTCTCTGGGTATTTTCAAATCCCAATTGACCCGAAAGACCAAGAGAAGACTACTTTCACTTGCCCTTATGGAACATTTGCCTATCGACGTATGCCTTTCGGCTTATGTAACGCTCTTGGCACGTTCCAAAGGTGCATGATGGCCATTTTCCATGACATGATCGAGGAAACTATAGAAGTCTTCATGGATGATTTCTCGGTCTTCAGGGATTCCTTCTCATCTTGACTCTCCTATTTAGACAAAATGCTTAAAAGGTGCGAAGACACCAATCTTGTTCTAAATTGGGAGAAGTGCCACTTCATGGTCAAAGAGGGCATTATCCTCGGCCACAAGATTTCGAAATCTGGAATTGAGATAGATAGGGCAAAAGTTGATGTTATTGCAAAATTACCTCCTCCCACGTCCGTCAAAGGAATTCGGAGTTTTCTAGGTTACGTTGGGTTTTATCGTCGATTTATACAAGATTTTTCTAAAATCGCCCGACCGATGACCCATCTTCTTGAAAAAGAGACTCTGTTTATTTTCTCGACCGAATGTCGAGAGGCATTTGAGACCCTTAAGAAGAAACTAACCGAAGCTCCAATATTAGTTTTCCCCGATTGAGACTTGCCCTTTGAAATTATGTGTGATGCTAGTGACTTTGCGGTTGAGACAGTCCTAGGGCAATGTAAGACCAAACATTTTCAGCCAATACACCATGCGAGCAAGACTATGACCAATTCCCAAGCTCATTACACCACGACGGAAAAAGAATTATTAGCTGTGGTGTATGCTTTTGAGAAATTCTGACCCTATCTAGTCTTGTCGAAGACCATAGTGTATACAGACCACTCGGCTCTTAAGTATTTACTCGCTAAGCAAGATGCTAAACCGAGATTGCTCTGTTGGATTCTCCTCCTCCAAGAATTTGATGTCATTATCCATGATAAAAAAGGAGCTGAGAATCTAGCGGCCGACCACTTGTCTAGACTAGAGAACCCCCAAAGTGATCCCGAGAAAAAGGAAATTACTGAAACATTTCCTCTCGAGACACTTGGGATGGTAACTTTTCATGGTGATTCTAACACCCCATGGTTTGCCGATATTGCAAATTACCATGCGGGAAACTTTATCGTGAAAGGGATGTCGTCCCAACAAAAAAAGAAATTCTTTAAGGATGTTAAGCACTATTTCGGGGACGACCCCTACCTATTTAGGATTTATGCGGATCAAGTGATTAGACGGTGTATATATAGCCAAGAAGCCGTTGATATCCTCACGGCTTGCCATAATGGACCCACCGGGGGACATCATAGTGCCAACTACACCGCTAAAAAAGTCTTTGATTCCGGCTTCTATTGGCCGACGATTTATCAAGATGCCCATGATTTGGTCACACGGTGTGACACTTGTCAACGTCAAGGAAAAATCTCGCAACGTGATGAGATGCCTCAAAATGCAATTCAAGTTTGCGAGATCTTTAACATATGGGGCATCGACTTTATGGGCCCGTTCCCGTCTTCTCGAGGGAACAAGTACATTCTCGTAGTCGTTGACTACTTGTCAAAATGGGTTGAAGCAAAAGCGCTCCCAACTAATGATGCCCGAGTTGTTTGTAAGTTCTTAAAATCTCTCTTCGCCCGGTTTGGAACTCCTCGTGCTATTATTAGTGATCGCGGTACTCATTTTTGCAATGACCAATTCTCAAAGGTCATGCTTAAATATGGGGTTACCCACCGCCTTTCTATCGTGTATCATCCACAAACAAGTGGACAATTAGAGGTTTCAAATCATGGTTTAAAACGTATATTAGAAAGAACCGTAGGTGAAAATCGTGCTTCTTGGTCTGATAAGTTGGAAGATGCATTATAGGCTTTCCGTACCCCATTTAAGACACCCATCGGGTGCACTCCTTACAAGCTTGTTTACAGAAAGGCTTGTCATCTTCCCATCGAGATTGAACATAAGGCATATTAGGCCTTGAAGCACTGCAATTTCGACCTTAAGACCGCAGGTGATCACCGGAAAGTTAAAATGAATGAACTTAATGAACTTCGTGATCAAGCTTACAAGAACTCTTTAATCTACAAAGAGAAAACAAAGAAGATTCACGACTCCAAAATCAGGAACCACATTTTCAACTTCAGTGATCGAGTCCTTCTCTTCAATTCTCGATTAAAGATTTTCTCAGGCAAGCTTAAGACCCGCTGGACCGGACCGTTCACCGTCACCCAAGTTTTCCCGTATGGTACCGTTGAGTTATCTTCAACCAACAGACCAAACTTCAAGCTGAACGGTCATAGACTCAAACATTACTTTAGAGGGGACATACTACCTATGGTTGTCCCGGATCTCTAAACCTTCCCCATGGACAAATAAATTTTGGGTCGAGTCAAGCTAGTGACTCGGTTAACAAAAACAAAGCACTTCTCGGGAGGCAACCCGCGTTTTTTGTCTTCTTTCTATTTTCTAATAAGTGTAACGTGAGGGGGCTCGCCTCTTCCAATCTCGTGTTTTTGTTGTCTGTGATGATTGGCAGGATTCCTCAGATTATGAAGACTCTCATGCTCGTGGTTTTGTCCAATGCTCACTCGGTCTTCATTCCTTTGTATGCTTACTTTGGGAATCCTATATCCTTGATCTTATTGACTAACATTTAATCTTTAACATAATTAATAAACGGCTTTAGATTTACGTGAGATTCCATTTTATATTAGGAATATACTTTGGAATTAGTATTAGGGGGTTGGCAACCCCCACACATTAAGGACAATGTGTCATTCTAGTACGAGGGGGGAATCTGTCGATTTGATCCCACTTGCATTTGTGTATGTCTTTCACGTAACCCCGTTTTATCAAGAAAATACAAAAAAAATGATTTTAGGCCAAAAATTTAAAAAATATTGCAAATATAAAATAAGTGTTTATCACAAATGTTGACTTTCCACTAGTGAGAATAAGAATAATTTTTGACTTGACCGAGTATGTTGAGCTCTAGCTTACTCCCTTAACCTTTATAAATGTATAAGCTTTTGCTAGTCTTTTATACAAAAAGCTTTAAAATGCGAATTCTAGCTCAAAAGGCCAAGATTTTGCAAGTTTCCATAATTGACTTTAAATATGCAAAGCTTAATTTTATTTGGCTAAGCATTCGCGGATCTTTTTATTAAAGATTTTAAATTTGTGAAGAACAAAAAATGATAGAGTTAAATATAAGTTGGAATGCTAAGCAAGGATTAGTTGGAAATCTTAAAAGCTCATAAGTGTAATTTGTGGCTTTTTCTCCCAGTAGCTTCTAAAATGACTAATAATACGTGCTCTTTTTGAAAGACAAGTTAGAGTTTTATCACTCTTAAAAGTCCGTTAAGATCAACATTTTTAGAGTAAAAAGCTTTATCGATGAATTGATAAATAAGAGTTTTTGATCAAAATATGTTTTAATTTTCTAAAAAGAAATTTTCCCTGTATACGGTGTAAATATAAATGTTGCAAAAAAAATGAAAATGATGTGAAAAATATAATAATGTTGCTAGTATATGTTGCTTAATAAATAAAGGGAAAATGTCTTTTTCTAAAATTTAAACATTCTTTTGAACTTAAACTTGTTAATCCCTACAAAATTTTGAAACCGGACGTTTGTTAATTCTGATCAGTATTCTCTGTGGGGTGTCAAAAGCCTGGGCACTTGACCGATGAGGTCGGGAGGTTCCGAGAAGAAAGTCACTCTAAAGGAATTAACTTACCTACAATGTCTTGATTTTGGAGGAATTAGCTTGCTTTGAGTTATAAACTTACTAAGTTTTACGGAAATTTTTTAGTAAAGGGTTCAAAAGTCAGAGAGTCTCGACAAATTATTCTCTGTGGGGTGTCAAAAGCCCGATCACTTAGCCGACGAGGTTGGGATGTGCCGAGAAGAAATGTTGCTACATGGGACAATCTCACCTTTGAATTCATATAACTAAAAGTGGAACGTGAAACTTGGAAAGGTTATAACTATCTAAAAATGTGGGTTGGATGGTCAAAATTCAAACTGAGCACACACACCTTAATATATTATATCTGTCGGGAGGAGAAGTTTTACACAAATTGCAAATATGAGTAGCGTTAGCATCCCAACTTGTAATTAACAATGATTTCATTTTAAGCTTAGTTTGGGAATAAGTGAAAAATCAAGGACGATGAATTTATCCTTCTAGGGCACTTTAGGATTGAGGTGTTTCTTATTCAGTGATCCTAAAAGTTATGATAAATAATGAAAGTCAAGCATGTTGTATAAGGAAAATAGGTGTGCAAGAAAGAAAATGGTAAACAGGGTGTAATTTTTTAATCCCTTTTAATTTTATACTTTGCTACTTTTCAAGGTATTTAATTTAAGGGGGTTGAAATTTTTGGTTTTCTAAACATGGATTTATTTCATTATGTGAGGACACAACAATATTTTAGTATGAGTGGATTTGGTATGTGCTTAAATACATATACCTTTTCCTTAATAAAACGAGCTTAAATGACCAAAAAAGGACTTAAAATGCCAAATATATGCTTGTTTTGTATTATTTACTATGTAGGTAACGGATATCCACAAAAAGACAAAAACAAGGTAAAAACCAGACAAAACCGAGCACAAGATTGGAAAGAGCGTGGAAAACCAAAGCCAAAGGCGTATGCATCTTAGTGGACTAACCCCAACCCAAGTTAATGGGCCAAGTCAGTCTATTATGCCATCTATACTAAGCCTTTTATATCACAAAAGCCCAAAGCCTTCAAATATAAAACCGGCCTAATTGAACAAAATAAGCCCAAATAAGGACTTAACAGCCATTAGCCCAAACCAAACCCTGCTATTACATCGTTAGTCCCTGGAAGTATTGCACCGTTAGTCCCTAGGGACTAACACCATCAGTCCTTACCTCATTACACTGTTAGTCCCTAACCTAACACCCGTTATCTCCTTTAACCCCCAAATTTAAAATATAATAAAATAAACCCGAAAAGGGCAGGAAAGTCCAAAACCCAGCAAAACCCACTCCCTATGGCTGCGAACACCTTTGACCTACTCCTATATACAAGCCTGACACACTCCAAGTGCCACGTGGGCACTCTTAAGCATTTCTATTGGGCGAATTGACACGGAAAACAAGTATGGAAGGTCAAAAGCATTCAAGAGCAGTCTTAATGATTGATTGGCTGTGATATTGCTTTCTATAAGCAATTTTAGAAGTTTTTAATGGTGATTGACAGCTTACCTCACAAAAGGCACAAACGTTCCCCTATAAACGGGGGATGGAATTCACACAGAAGTCTATCTAGTTTTTTTAGTCTAGCTTATTGCTTATTTCAATGTTCTCTGTCTTTTAAATATTGTCATTTTCTTCCCAAGTGTGTACTCTCAAGGATCATTCAATAAAAAGTAAGTTTTAATATTCATTTACAACTTATTTCTGTTCTTCTTATTCTAGTGCTTATTTCTTTCTTGAAATTGCTTATTTTGTCTTAATGAGTGCTTTTCATGCTTATGTTATAGTTTAAAAGTTGTTTAATTGAGTTCTCACTAAATCTGTCTCAAAAGTCAAAAATAGCTTATTAAGTTAGCTTATGACCTAGTGCTTATCAGTAGTCAAATTCTGCTTATTAAGTTTCATATAGTTAGTTTGTTAACTGTTCTCAAAAATCCTAGCTTAAATCAGTCCCTAATAATCTAAAGATACAAAAAGAATTTTTAAAGGGGTGTTTGGGTTAAGGGTTAAAATGGGTCAAATGAGGTTCAAAATAGTTTTTGACATTAAAGTCAGTTTCAATAAGCTCTAATTAAGTCTTAAAGTTAGTTTTTATAAGTTTAGAATAGATAGATTTTAGTTTTTAAGTTTGTTTTATCAATTTTCCAAGTCTGCTAATTTGAAAGGTGTCAAACTGCTTATATGATAGATTATCTGAAAAAGTTCTTAAGTTGTGGTTTTTTATGTTCAAAACAAGTTGCATTTTCATATTTGAAAATCTGTTTGAGTCCTTATTTTGCCTTTTGGTTCTTTGGTTCAACTCAGTCGTGCTTGTTTTATTTCTTTAAAAAGTCAGCTACTGCAGATTAATATAGGATTTATTATAGCTTAATTTTGGTTAATATCAATTGCATTTAGCTTATTCTAGTCTAATCTCAATCTGTTTTAATTCCTTGGTTTGTCAAACTCTTTTTAGAATCTTAAAAATTAGGCTGCTAGTAGTTTATTTTCTTAAAAAGCCAAAATAAAGTCAGTAGAAGGCTGTCTGTTTCAGCTTATTTCTTTAATGTTTAGCTTATTTCTTTGCTTATTTGTAATCATATTTGCCTATTAGGTATAGGTGTTGGTTTGTTTCAGCTTATTTGTGCTTTTCTATAGCTTTTTGTGTTTTAATAAGCCAAACAGTTTTGATTTAGTCAATAGTTAAAATTAGTTAAACTGCCATTTTTCTTGTGCTTTTTATGAGCTTATTAATAAGTTTCAAATATAGTTCCTTTTATTAAAGTTGCTTATTTTCATGTGTTCTTTAAGTTTTTAAAAGAAAATTTGAAAAATAAAATATTTCTTTTCAAAAAGGAAGTCTCAGGGGTCAAACCTGAGACCTCCCTTTCACACTCCAACGCATTTAACAAACACCTCCTCTACAACATGCCCTTGGGTCTTTTCCGTTCATAGTTTGCATTATTAAATATACAAGGGCATTTTAGCCCATAAGCCTAATAAGCTGTTTTGCTTATTAACTGCTTATTTATAAGCATTTTTTTAGAAGTATTATTTTTCTTGCATTCTTCATAACTTAAAGTAATTTCGCCGATTTTTTTAGAATTTTCTAATAATGTTTAGTATTTTTAATATTTAATTTAGATTAAAAGTGTATTTAAGTCATAATAAATTAAATAAAAATCAAAAAAATATAATTCTTTTTTTAAAAATTTTCTTTTATCATTTAGGATTGTTAAAAATTAAATTTGCTTTTCTAGGGTTAAAATTTAATGTTTTAGGTTTTTAGGTCGCGTTTTTATTATCCCGTTAACGTTTTTCGAGTTGAATTCATTTTTGCTTTAATTGTTGCTTTTATTTGCTTGTTTCTTGCATTTTATTTATAGACATCAGAAACTCAATCAAAAAAAATCTTAATCTATTCAAAATCCCGATTACAAACGTCAACAAAAAGTTTAATTCACGCCTCGTTGGGACATAAACGACCCGGGAAACGACTATAAGGGGACAAAATTTCGACGTCGATACTCCAAATTATATTATTATTTGTGTAGTTGGCTTAATTCTGCGGTATTCACCTATATTATATATATATACTATTGACTACGATCAATTTTTGGCGCCGTTGCGGGGAGGTTGTGTTACGAATTCTAAGTTATCGTTTAAAGATTGTTTTTTAAAGATCCTTCTTCGGAAGTTATTTTTTGTTTTTGTGAATATTTTCATATAAAAAAATACAAAAATAGTATAAAGTAATCAAAAACCAAAAAAAATAAAAAACCAACAAAAGAAATCGAGTTGTCAATTGTTAAATCGGCTCACCTTTAGGATTACAAACTATAAGAGAGGTAATAAGAGGGTGAACCTACGAACTTCGACCCGAAAGGAGAAGGTTTTTAAAACGCTTCGCGCTTACCCGCTCCTCTGCTTCTATGTGCGTTTTCCTAGAGAGCTGTCGTGCACCTTTGACTTCCGGTTGCCAAAAAGAATTTTTTGTGTTTATTTTTTTTATAAAAGATTTGTTTTTAGTGCATGCGCACTCGATCGTCAGGTCCGGTTGTCGAACCGTCAACAACTCCCAGAAGACGTCACAATAAAAAGCGTTCCCAACAACAAGTCGATCCGACTATTGTAGAAAAACCCGTAGTTACGATGGCCGATACACGTACTATGGCAGAATTGCTCCGTGCACCCACCGAGGGAAATGCGAAAGCAATCATTGTACCACCAATTCCCGCTGAGCATTTCGAGCTCAAACATAGTCTTCTAAATCTTGTAACTTCTAAACAATACTTCGGTTTTGAGAAAGAAGATCCTCATGCTCATATTCGTTGGTTCAACAAGATTACTTCTACGATGAAGTACAAAGATGTGCCCGATTCAGCGATTAAGCTTATGCTTTTTCCATTTTCTTAGTGAGAGGGTCCAGCCCGGATTTAGCTTGAGAAAGAACCTCCTCACTCTATAACAACTTGGGATGATCTTGTTTCTAAGTTCATTAACAAATTCTTTCCACCCTAAAAAACAACAAATCTCCGAAATGAGATCTCAAACTTTCAACAACGTTTTGATGAACTGTTTCATGAGACGTAGGATCGTTTCAAGGATCTCCTTCGTGCGTGCCCACATCACGGTTTTACGAAATTGCATCAACTTGATACTTTCTACAATTCTTTAAACCCAACCGATCAAGATTCTTTGAATTTCGCCGCCGGTGGTAATCTTTTAGGAAAAAGTACTCAAGATGCGTTAAATTATTGAGAACAAGTCAAAAGTTCGCACTTCACGAAATAAACCCGTTGTTGCCAAAGTGAGTACGAACACCTCTACCTCCGGTCTTTCACCCGATGTTGTTGCACTCACCGATGCCGTTAAGGCTTTGCTTCTAAAAAACACAACCCCTCCTCCAGCTTCCTAAAGCTGTTGTCTGAGAGTTTGTATTACTTTGTGGGCGAGACCACATCCTAACTACCAGTGTCCTGCACCAATGGCAACGCTTTCCCGGAAATCAAGATAATATCCACGCATATGTTTTTGCAGCCACCTTAAACAATAAAAAAGAAACCTAGACACCGTCCTCCATGTGTAGCTCACCAAGTTCGACCACCCGGTTTTCCACCAGTTAACAACAATCAAAACCGGGGAAATAATTACAACCCAGGAAATTCAACTTACCAAGCTCCGATTCCACCAACTCAAGCTGCTCTATCTAATGAACTCACAAATTATATGAAAATTAATGAAACAAACATGCAAGCTATGCGAAATCAAAACCGCTAATATAAAACAGTTGAAAAACTAACTATCAGCCACGATGTTGCAACAAAACAATAAACTTGAGAACATGTTGAGTAATTATTTTCAAATGAACAAACCTCCGAGTTCGGGTCCTCTTCCTAGCAATACCATTACTAACCCGAAATGTGACTTGAAAGTAATTACCACCCGAAGTGGTGTTTCTTACGATGGACGTCCAATTCCTCCTCCTTTCTCTTCTTCTCCTAAGGTGGTGGAAAGAGAGCCCGAGGTAACAAAGGATCTGGTCACCGAGTACCAAAAAAGTCTAACCTCTGGATGTCTAACTTAAGCACCAACCTCTGAGCCGATATTGCTCCTAAATCCTACACCAGATTTACCTTTTCTTTGAGACTTAACAACCAAAAGCTCCGAGAAAGAGACGACCATCAAATGATGAAGTTTCTTTAAATCTTTCGAAGCTTACACTTCAATCTTAGCTTCTCGGATGCTTTACTCTACATGCCCAAATTCGCTTCTATAATCAAGAATCCTTCTTTAGCAATAAGGATGAAATTATTTGAAAGTGGCCAAACCCCGGTGACATGAGAATTTGTTCGGCGTTATCCTAAAGATGTTACCCAAAAACTAGGAGACCTCGGTAAATTTCTCATTCCAAGTAAATTCCCGGGGAGATAGTTGAGTTCTAAGACCTTGTCGATCTTAGTGCAACACAACCTTGATGCCTCCTCCATATGGAAGAAGCTATCACTCCCCGAACTTACTCCTACTCAAATGATTCTTGAGCTTGCAGACCGGTCTACCACTAGACCAACCGGCATTGCCGAAGATGTCTTTGTGAGAGTAGAAAATTTTCATTTTCCGGCCGACTTTGTTGTCATTGATTATGTTGTCAATCCCTCGAGTTCCCCTTAATTCTTCGGGAGGACACTTTTAAGAGACACACGAACTTTGATTGATGTTTACAAGTGAAGAATTAACACTCCAAGTGAGTGATGAACCATAACATTCCAAAGGTTGGTAACACTTCACAGAAACTCCTACAAGATGCTATGAATCTCTTTAACCGAATCGATGTCATCGATATAGCTTGTGAGGAGTATTCTCAAGAAGTGTTAGGATTTTCTGACAATTCCGAGAGTGGCAATCCCACTCCAATTTCTGAACCGATCATTGCTAAATCTTCTCCCTCCCTTACTCCATTTGAGGGAGGTGATTTCATTCTAGAAGAAATTGATACTTATCTTGCAAGTGACTCAGTTCCACCAGGAATTGATGATGCTGAATTTGATCCGGAGGGAGACATTCGTCTAATTGAAGAAATGTTAAATAATGACCCGTACTCTCCTCTCCCTCCGAAGGACCTAAAGTGTGAAGAACTTAAAAGCGTTAAATCCTCAATTGATGAACCTCCGGAGCTTGAACTCAAGGACTTACCTTCTCATCTCGAGTATGCATTTTTGGAGGGTACCGATAAATTACCCATCATTATTGCTAAAAAACTTGAAAAGACAAGAGAAGGCACGCCTCATAAAAGGTTTAACGTCTCACCAGCAAGCAAATTAGCTGGAAACTCTCTGATATTAAGGAATTGACCCATAATGTTGCACTCACAAAAATTAATGGAGGAAGACTTTAAACTGGCGTCCAGCCCCAGTCACAGAAGGTTTAATCTAAAAATTCCATGAAGTTAGCAAAAAGGAAGTTGTAAAACTCTTGATTCCGGATTGATTTACCCTAATCACGATAGTCCCATGGGTTAGCCCCGTGATTGTGTACCCAAAAAAGGTGAATAGACCGTGGTAACAAATGAAGAAACTAGTTAGAATTATCGACTTGGTTGTTACCGGGGTGGCGTAGTTTAGCATGACTATAGAAAACTTAACGATGCCAACCCGAAAAATCCATTCCCATTACCATTCATGGATCAAATGTAGAATGATTACTGGTTAACGAGTACTATTGTTTCTTAGATGGAATCTCCTGGGTATTTGCCAAATCCCCAATTGACCACGAAATACCAGAGAAGACGACTTTCACTTGCCCTTAAATGGAACATTTGCCCTATCAGCCGTATGCCTATCGCTTAATGTACACCTCATTGGCACGGTCCAAAAGGTGCATGATCGGCCATTTCCCATGACATGACGAAGGAAACTATAGAAAGTCTTCATGGAAGATTTCCTCTCCCTTCAGATCCTTCGCATCTTGACTCTCCTATTTAGACAAAAAGCTTAAACGTGCGAATACACCAATCTGTATTCTAAAGTGGAGAAGTAGCCATTTCATGGTCAAAGAGGGCATTATCCTCGCCACCAACGATTATTCGAAATCTGGAATTGAATAGAATAGGGCAAAAGTGATGAGTTATTGCAAATTACCATCCTCCCACGTCCGTACAAAGGAATTCGGAGTCTTTCTAAGGTTACGTTGGGCTTGATTCGTCGATTATAATACAAATATTCTAAAATCGCCCGGCCGATGACCCATCTTCTTGAAAAAGAGACCCCGTTCATTTTCTCGACCGAATGCCGAGAGGCATTCGAGACCCTTAAAAAGAAACTAACCGAAGCTCCAACATTAGTTGCCCCCGATTGGGACTTGCCCTTTGAAATTATGTGTGATGCTAGTGACTTTGCGGTTGGGGCAACGCAAGACCAAACATTTTCAGCCAATACACTATGCAAGCAAGACTATGACCGATGCCCAAGCTCATTACACCACGACGGAAAAAAAATTATTAGCCGTGGTGTATGCTTTTGAGAAATTCCGACCCTATCTAGTCTTGTTGAAGACCATAGTGTATACAGACCACTCGGCTCTTAAGTATTTGCTCGCTAAGCAAGATGCTAAACCAAAATTGCTCCGTTGGATTCTCCTCCTCCAAGAATTTGATGTCATTATCCGTAATAAAAAAGGAGCTGAGAATCTAGTGGCCAACCACTTGTCTAGACTAGAGAACCCCCAAAGTGATCCCGAGAAAAAGGAAATTACCAAAACATTTCCTCTCGATACACTTGGGATGGTAACTTTTCGTGGTGATTCTAACACCCCATGGTTTGCCGATATCGCAAATTACCATGCGGGAAACTTTATCGTGAAAGGGATGTCGTCCCAACAAAAAAAGAAATTCTTTAAGGATGTTAAGCATTATTTCTGGGATGACCCCTACTATTTAGGATTTAGCGATCAACGTGAATAGACGGTGTATAAATAGCCAAGAAAGCCGTAGATACCCTCCACGGCTTGCCATAATGGACCCACCGGGGGACATCATAGTGCCAACTACACCGCTAAAAAAGTCTTTGATTCCGGCTTCTATTGGCCGACGATTTATCAAGATGCCCATGATTTGGTCACACGGTGTGACACTTGTCAACGTCAAGGAAAAATCTCGCAACGTGATGAGATGCCTCAAAATGCAAATCAAGTTTAGCGAGATCTTTAACATATGGGCATCGACTTTATGGCCCGTTCCGGCTTCTCGGGAACAAGTACAATTATCGGTGTCGTTGACTACTTGTCCAAAATGGTTGGAAGCAAAAGACGCTCCCACATAAGATGCCCGAGTTGTTTGTAAGATTCTTAAAATCTCTTCTTCGCCCGTTGGACTCCTCGTGCTATTAATAGTTGATAGACGCGTAACCATTTTGCAATGACCAATTCTCAAAGGTCATGCTTAAATATGGGGTTACCCACCGCCTTTCTATCGTGTATCATCCACAAACAAGTGGACAATTAGAGGTTTCAAATCGTGGTTTGAAACGTATATTAGAACGAACCATAGGTGAAAACCGTGCTTCTTTGTTTGATAAGTTGGAAGATGCATTATGGGCCTTCCGTACCGCGTTCAAGACACCCATCGGGTGCACTCCTTACAAGCTTGTTTACAGAAAGGCTTGTCATCTTCCCATCGAGCATAAACATAAGGCATATTGGGCCTTGAAGCACTGAAATTTCGAACTTAAGACCGCAGGTGGATCACCGACAAAACAAAACAAAAATAAAAAAAAAAAAAAAAAAAAAAAAAAAAAAATAAAGTTAATGATGAACTTAATGAACTTCGTGATCAAGCTTACAAGAACTCTTTAATCTACAAAGAGAAAACAAAGAAGATTCACGACTCCAAAATCAGGAACCACATTTTCAACTTCAGTGATCGAGTCCTTCTCTTCAATTCTCGATTAAAGATTTTCACAGGCAAAGCTTAAGACCCCGCTGACCGAACCGTTCACCGACACCCAAGTTTTCCCGTATGGTACCGTTAGTGTTGACTTCAACCAACAGACCAAACTTCAAGCTGAACGGTCATAGACTCAAACATTACTTTAGAGGGGACATACTACCTATGGTTGTCCCGGATCTCTAAACCTTCCCCATGGACAAATAAATTTTGGGTCGAGTCAAGCTAGTGACTCGGTTAACAAAAACAAAGCACTTCTCGGGAGGCAACCCGCGTTTTTTGTCTTCTTTCTATTTTCTAATAAGTGTAACGTGAGGGGGCTCGCCTCTTCCAATCTCGTGTTTGTTGTCGTGATTATTGGCAGGAAATTCCTAGATTATGAGACTCTCATGCCGTGGTTTTGTCCAATTGCTCACTCGGTCTCCATTCCTTTGTAGGCTTATTTTGGGAATCCTATATCCTTGATCATTTTTTTTTTTTTTTTTTCTTTCAAAAAAATATTTTTTTTTTATTTTTTTTTTTTTTTTTTTTTAAATTTGTTTTTTTTATTTTTCATTAAAACTTTTTTTTTTTTTAAATTTTTAATTTTTTTATTTTTTTTTATTTTTTTTTTTTTTTTTTTTTTTTTAAAAAATATGACTAACATTTAATCTTTAACATAATTAATAAACGGCTTTAGATTTACGTGAGATTCCATTTTATATTAGGAATATACTTTGGAATTAGTATTAGGGGGTTGGCAACCCCCACACATTAATGGACACTGTTCCCATTCTAGTACGAGGGGGGAAATCGTTGTCGATTTGACCCCACTTGATTTTGTCTATGTCTTTCACGTAACCCCGTTTTATCAAGAAAATACAAAAAAATGATTTTAGGCCAAAAATTTAAAAAATATTGCAAATATAAAATAAGTGTTTATCACAAATGTTTACTTTCCACAAGAGATAAGAAAAATTTTGACTTGACCGAGTATGTTGAGCTCTAGCTACTCCCTTACCCTTTTATAAATGTATAAGGCTTTTGCTAGTCTTTTATACAAAAAGCTTTAAAATGCGAATTCTAGCTTAATCAAGCCAAGATTTTGCAAGTTTCCATAATTGACCTTTATATATGCAAAGCTTAAATTTTATTTGGCTAAAGCGTTCGCGGATCTTTTATTAAAGATTTTAAATTTGTGAAAAACAAAAAATGATAGAGTTAAATATAAGTTGGAATGCTAAGCAAGGATTAGTTGAAATCTTAAAAGCTCATAAGTGTAATTAAATGGCTTTTTGCTCCTAGTACCCCCTACTAAAATGACTAATAATACGTGCTCTTTTTGAAAGACAAGTTAGAGTTTTATCACTCTTAAAAGTCCGTTAAGATCAACATTTTTAGAGTAAAAAGCTTTATCGATGAATTGATAAATAAGAGTTTTTGATCAAAATAGTTTTTTAACTTTTCTAAAAAGAAAATTTTCCTGTATACGGTGTAAATATAAATGTTGCAAAAAAATAAAAAAATGAAAAAAAAAAATGAAAAAATGAAAAAAAAAATTGAAAATGATGTGAAAAATATAATAATGTTGCTAGTATATGTTGCTTAATAAATAAAGGGAAAATGACTTTTTCTAAAATTTAAACATTCTTTTGAACTTAAACTTGTTAATCCCTACAAAATTTTGAAACCGGACGTTTGTTAATTCTGATCAGTATTCTCTGTGGTGTCAAAAGCCCGATCACTTAGCCGATGAGGTCGGGAGGTTCCGAGAAGAAAGTCACTCTAAAGGAATTAACTTACCTACAATGTCTTGATTTTGGAGGAATTAGCTTGCTTTGAGTTATAAACTTACTAAGTTTTACGGAAATTTTTTAGTAAAGGGTTCAAAAGTCAGAGAGTCTCGACAAATTATTCTCTGTGGGGTGTCAAAAGCCCGGTCACTTAGCCGACGAGGTTGGGATGTGCCGAGAAAAATGTGCTACATGAAACAATCTCACCTTTGAATTCATATAACTAAAAGTGGAACGTGAAACTTGGAAAGGTTATAACTATCTAAAAATGTGGGTTGGATGGTCAAAATTCAAACTGAGCACACACACCTTAATATATTATATCTGTCGGGAGGAGAAGTTTTACACAAATTGCAAATATGAGTAGCGTTAGCATCCCAACTTGTAATTAACAATGATTTCATTTTAAGCTTAGTTTGGGAATAAGTGAAAAATTCAAGGAAAAAACATTGAATTAACCTTCTAGGGCACTTTAGGATTGAGGTGTTTCTTATTCAGTGATCCTAAAAGTTATGATAAATAATGAAAGTCAAGCATGTTGTATAAGGAAAATAGGTGTGCAAGAAAGAAAATGGTAAACAGGGTGTAATTTTTTAATCCCTTTTAATTTTATACTTTGCTACTTTTCAAGGTATTTAATTTAAGGGGGTTGAAATTTTTGGTTTTCTAAACATGGATTTATTTCATTATGTGAGGACACAACAATATTTTAGTATGAGTGGATTGGAATGTGCTTAAATACACATACCTTCTCCTTAATAAAACAAGCTTAAATGACCAAAAACAGACTTAAAATGCCAAATATATGCTTGTTTTGTATTATTTACTGTGCAGGTAACAGATATCCACAAAAAGACAAAAACAAGGCCAAAAACCGGACAAAACCAAGCACGAGATTGGAAAGAGCGTGGAAAACCAAAGCCAAAGGCGTATGCATCTTAGTGGACCAACCCCAACCCAAGTTAATGAGCCAAGTCAGTCTATTATGCCATCTATACTAAGCCTTTTATATCACAAAAGCCCAAAGCCTTCAAATATAAAACCGGCCTAATTGAACAAAATAAGCCCAAATAAGGACTTAACAGCCATTAGCCCAAACCAAACCCTGCTATTACATCGTTAGTCCCTGGAAGTATTGCACCGTTAGTCCCTAGGGACTAACACCATCAGTCCCTAACCTAACACCCGTTATCTCCCTTAACACCCAAATTTAAAATATAATAAAATAAACCCGAAAAGGGCAGGAAAGCCCAAAACCCAGCAAAACCCACTCCCCATGGCTGCGAACACCTTTGACCTACTCTCATACACAAGCCAGACACACTTCATGTGCCACGTGGGCACTCTCAAGCATTTCTATTGGGCGAATTGACACGACAAACAAGTATGGAAGGTCAAAAGTATTCAAGGGCAGTCTTAACGATTGATTGGATGTGATGTTGCTTTCTATAAGCAATTTTAGAAGTTTTTAAGGATGATTGACAGCTTTCCTCACAAAAGGCACAAACGTTCCCCTATAAATGGGGGATGGAATTCACACAGAAGGCTATCTAGTTTTTTTAGTCTAGCTTATTGCTTATTTCAATGTTCTCTGTCCCTTTAAATATTTGTTCATATTCATCCCAAGTGTGTACTCTCAAGGATCATTCAATAAAAATAAGTTTAATAGCATTTTACAACTTATTTTCTGTTCTTCTTATCTAGTGCCTATGAGTCTTTCTTGAAATTGCTTATTTTTGTCTTACTGATGCTTTTATCATGCTTATGTTATAGTTAAAAGTTGTTTAAATTGGAGTTTCCACTAAAACTGTCTCAAAAGTCAAAAATAGATACTTATTAAGTTAGCTGTATGACCTAGCTTATCATAGTCAAATTCTCTTATTAAGTTTCATATAGTTAGTTTGTTAACTGTTCTCAAAAATCCTAGCTAAATCAGTCCTCTAATAATCTAAAGATGAACAAAAAGTAATTTTTTAAAGGGGTGTTTTGGTTTAAGGGTTAAAATGGTCAAATGAGTTTCAAAATAGTTTTTTGACATTAAAGTCAGTTTCCAATAAGCTCTAATTAAGTCTTAAAAGTTAGATTTTTATAATTTAAGAAATAGATAGATTTTTAGTTGTTTAGTTTGTTCTTATCATTTTCCAAGTCTCTAATTTGAAAGGTGTCAAACTGCTTATGAGATAAGATTATCTGACAAAGTTCTTAAGTTGTAGGTTTTTTCTGTTCAAAACAAGTTGCATTTTCAATATTTGAAAATCTGTTTAAGATCCTTATTTGCCCTTTTTGGCTCTTTGGTTCAACTCAGTCGTGCTTGTTTTATTTCTTTAAAAAGTCAGCTACTGCAGATTAATATAGGATTTATTATAGCTTAATTTTGGTTAATATCAATTGCATTTAGCTTATTCTAGTCTAATCTCAATCTGTTTTAATTCCTTGGTTTTTGTCAACTCTTTTTAGAATCTAAAAATAGGCTGCAGTAGTTTATTTTCTAAAAAGCCTAAATTAAAGTCCAGTAAAGCTGTCCTTTTCAGCTTATTTTTCAGCTTATTTCTTTAATGTTTAGCTATTTCTTTTGCTTATTTAGTAATCATATTTGCTAAAATTTTTTTATTAAGGTATAGGTGTTTTGGTATGTTTCAGCTTATTGTGCTTTTTCTATAGCTTTTTTTGTTTTTAATAACCAAACAGTTTTGATTAGTCAATAGTTAAAATGAGTTAAACTGTCATTTTCTGTGCTTTTTCTGAGCTTATAATAAGTTTCACATATAGTTCCTTTTATTAAGTTGCTTATTTTCCATGTGTTCTTTAATTTTTATAAAAGATAATTTGAAAAATAAAATATTCTTTTGCAAAAAGGAAGTCCTCAGGGGTCAAACTAGACCTCCCTTTCACACTCCACGCATTTAACAAACACCTCCTCTACAACATGCCCTTGGTCTTTTCATTCAAAGTTTGCATTATTAACATACAAGGGCATTTTAGCCCATAAGCCTAATAAGCTGTTGTTGCTTATTAACTGCATGATTTATAAACCATTTTAGATATTTATTTTTCTATTGCATTCTGCATAACTTAAAGTAATTTCGCCGATTTTTTTAGAATTTTCTAATAATGTTTATATTTTTAAATATAATTTAGATTAAAAGTGTATTTAAGTCATAATAAATTAAATAAAAATCAAAAAAATATAATTCTTTTTTTAAAAATTTTCTTATATCGATTGTAAGGATTGTTAAAAAATTAAATTTTGCTTTTCTAGGGTAAAGTTAGATGTTTTAGTTTATAGGTCGCGTTTTATAAACCCGTTAACGTTTTGGCGTAATAATCGTATTTAGCTTAAATTTATTTCATTGTTATTTTATTGTTATTTGCTTTATATTTTTATAAATTAGAATCAAAATCAAAAATCTTAATCCATTCAAAATCCTGATCACAAACGTTAATAAAAAGTTCAATTCACGCCTCGTTGGAACATAAACGACCCGGGAAACGACTAGAAGGGGCTACTTTCGAAGTCGATACTTCCAGAATTATATTTTATTTGTGAGTTGGCTTAATTGCAGATTCACCTATATTATATATATATACTAGTGACTACGATCATTATGTGTCGACTCAAACAAGAAAGGGAAAAGAGGAAAAGTTGGAAATTGATCAATTGATGAAATTGAACAAGAAGAAAAGAAGTATAAGCTACTAGGAACCCTTAATTGCATTCTCTATAACAAGTAAGTGAAATCCTTAATTTAGAATTAGGGTTTATGTATTGATTTTGGGTATGATGGTAAAAAGTAGTTAATTTATGATCCTAGAATACTAATTAATTGTTATTAGGGTTAATTTCCTCATAGGAAACAAAGGTGGATCAAGCAGTGAATTCAAGTAGGAGTTTAGTGACATAATTAAGGTAAGTATATTGACTAAACATATTAATGTGATCATAATGTGAATTTTATTATGTTATGATTATTTTGTTCAAGGAATTTATGAATGTATGTAGCTTGGATCCAATGCCAGTAATGTATGTTAGCATAATTATTTATGCTTGTGAAAGGTATGTAAATTGTCTGAATGTATTTCTTGAATGAGTTACTGCTAGTTAACCACTAGTTGTAACTTAGTGAATGGTGTTTATGTCATATACTTACTAAGCGTTTTGCTTACGTATGAATTTCTAAATGTTTGTAGTTTCGAGTGGCATAGATAAAGGTAAAGAGAAAGACTAGTTACGGCATAATTAGTTAAGCAATTTGAATTCTGTAAGTAGAAGACCCTCTTTTGATCAAGGAGAATTGAAGTTGAAGCCCCAAGTGTTTATTGTTGTTTTTGGTAAATTTCTTGTATGTTATATGGGTTAATTTCATTTGGGTCAAAACAAAATAGTTAAATGGTCATATGTGTCATGTGTGGGTTTAATGTAGTGTCCAGTTTATTTTGTCAAGTAATGCTCGAAAGGATATGTATCTATAGCTATGAATTGGTCAAGGAACGTTTAGTAGTTGTTCATGATTTTGTTGTCTAATGAAAGTCAAGAAATGGTAATTTGGCGAAGGATGTCGCCAAGGAAATTATTTAAATGCATATCAGGATTGAATTGAGTCTTTAGGATACGTTATGTTGTTTTGATTTTCAAGTGTCTTCCTCTGTATCGAGTTTACGCCATAACCCAAAAGGTTACGCCGTAACATAAAAATGGGGTACATTCTGAGGTGCCGTAAACTTATTTTACGCCGTAATATAAAACTAGTCAAAAAGTTTACGCCGTAACCATGTCTTGGGTTACGCCATAACCTCATGTTTGATGATATATTAGAATGAATAAAAATTTAATGGATTTCTTTACTAATGAAAAGACTTATTGGATCTAATTTTGAATATTAAAGTTTATAAGGGTCTTGGATATATAAAATTCGAAAAGAAAAACTGTAAAGTAAAAACGTGAAGTTCTTTTGGGTTGACGTAATTAAAAAGCTTTATATTTTTTGTCATATTTGAGTCATCTCTATTTTAGGGCGTTTCAAATCACCACTTACATAACTCAGAATCTTAAGCAAAAAACCTGTCCAAAGCAAAACCGAATTTCATTCACAAATCACTAATGGCAACTCAATCCAGTTCAAGTACCACGGGTGTTGGTTCTACAAGTGCACCAATGATTCTTAAAATTTTAACAACCACTCGAAACCCCTAAGTTTGGAGTCACTTCAACCTTTGCAAGATGTCGTATGGGTCAACAAGGGCTCAATGTATTCATTGCTTCAATTTCTTGTCGGCGGCATCCAACTCGACGTTGAGGAGTCATTTCACTCACCCACATTATGAGGCACTTAAGACGGTTCCAGAACCGATGCAATCGTCAATGGGTCAAGATGGGAGTGTTTTTATGTATAATCCGGATTATCTTCGTGAACAATTTGCGGGTTTGGTAATTCAACAAGGGTTACCGTTCAGCCACTTTGACCATGAGCAAACAACAAGGGTGTTTCAGAGCACTATGCAACCAAAATACAATCACGTAAGTCGCTCTACGCTTAAACATGATGCAATGAAATTATGGTAAACGGCTAAACAAGTAATAATTGATGGTTTTTTAACTTAAATGCTCGTGTGAACATAACAACGGATATTTGGTCTGCTCCTTATGGTTTGCCCGGTTCTTACCTATGTGTTACCGCACATTGGATTGAGCCCTCTACTTGGCAAATGATGAAGCGGGTCATTGCATTCGAAGATTTTTCGGTCCCCCACACGGGTAGCCAATTAGCTAGAATGTTGAGAAACACGTTTATGGCTTTTAATTTGGAAGATAAAGTTTTGTCACTTACGCTGGATAATGCTAGCAACAATACAAATGCAATTAGTAAACTAAAGTAAAAATACGATCCACTAATGGAGGGTAGGTTTATCATAGTCGATGTGTTGCACACATCATTAACTTGGTTGTGCAAGAAGGTTTAGTGGTGCCCATAATAAATGCAATCAAAGAGTCTTTTAAAATAATGTTAAAAGATGTATTTAAATTGGGTAGTAGGAACTATAAACACTATGTTAGAATCTGTAAAGATGCAGAGAAACTGGCTTACTCACCTAATTGGGACGTTCTGACAAGATGGAATTCCACTTATCATATGTTCCAATGTGGTCTAAAACAAAAAGCTACTTTGTTGTATTTTCATGAACTTTTGGTCAATAGGGGTGACTGTCAACCTTTTGATGTTGAAAATTAGGTTATTATTGAAAGTATTTGTTCATTACTTGAAGTGTTTTACAACGCCACGGAAATTTTATCAGGGGTTTATTACCCAACATCTCCATTGGTAGTTCAACAGATTTACTTCGTGAGTAACAAATTAACCGAATATGAACTTAATGGGGGTATATTTACAAGTATGGTTAAACCAATGAAAGCAAAACTTAAGAAGTATTTTCAAAAAATGCCACCGATATTTACTTGTGCTGCCGCTTTAAATCCATGTTTTAATGTGCACGGTGTAGAGTTACTTATTGAGTCGATAAGTACGGATTTGGAGTTTCTTGACGATGTTCATGTAACTAAGACAAAACAATGGTTAAACGATTCTTTGGTCGGTTTGTATAATCTTTATTATATGAAATATGGTAACCCAACAACTCAATCAACGAGTGGGGCTTCTTCATCGAGGGCGAGTTGCAGGAATCAAATTTCTAATTTGCTACACCGGTTAAAAGAACATAAAAACAAAAAGGCAAGGAGTGATAGTTCATTGTCCTCCGAATATGAGCGATATATCCATTTAGATTTTATCACACAACTTCAATACAGTGAGTTTGCAGGTTTTGATGTCTTGGGTTTTTGGAAATAAAAGGAATTAATGTTTCTCGTTCTATCCCGCATGGCCATTGATGTATTAAGTGTACAAGCTACTTCGGTAGCTTCCGAATCCGCTTTTTCAACAAGTGAAAGGGTGTTGTCAATTCGAAGAACAAAACTAACACTAAGTTCTTTAGAGATGTGCATGTGTTTGAAAGATCACTTGGATGCTTAAGAGCGTAAACAACACACATCCACTCTTGAAATCGCCCTCGATTTTGAAGATGAGGTCTTGGATGCCGAGATGCAAGAGAATGAAGTCACACCACTATCCGATTAAGAAATAACACTAGATGCTGCTAGCCAAGACACTATGGCATCCGGTTCGAGAGGAGAAGATCCAGAATTTGATTATGATTTGACGAACTATGACGAATAGCTTTTTTAATTCCAATGTATTATGTTGTATTTTCATTTCCGATGTATTAAGTTTTCTATTAAATAAAAGTTGAAGTTTATTTAGTTTATTGAGTATAAAACCACAAAAAACAAAAGGAAAAAAACACAAACTGGTCAAAACCAGTTTTACGGGTTAACCGGTTTGGAACCGGTTGTTCTGGTTCGAATTTTTCAGTCCCCCGATCGGTTCCAGACCGAACCGGTTAACCGGTGGAACCGGTAACTTGTCCAGGGTTAAGTATTATAAAATATCGTAATTTTCTATCGGAGTCTTTTGATTTTGTCGGCTTTTTGGCAGAAAGGTGAAAAGTTGACTTCGGTCGACTTATTTTACGTGAAACGGTTACGGATTAACCGGGTGTTGAGAGAGTCTTGAGTTCCGTAAGTGAATCACTTTTGATTCATTTTCTCATATCGGAGTGTTTAGGTTGTCATTGTAATGCGTTCCGGGGAGTTTTTCTCGTGTTTCGCGAGAATCGTCACGCAACGCGTACCGGCACGACAGTTAAATTGAAAACGGGTTGAAATAATCGTGGGTGAATTTAACAAACTTATTTAATAAGTAATTTTGTAATTTGAAGTGACGTTTGTCTAGAACGTAAATTGTGGAGGTGTGAGTTAAAAGTTATCAGGAAACGGGCATTTTCGTAAGATTTGAGTTAAATGTGTATCGGTCGTAAAAGTGAAATTTATGAACGAAGTCTAAAGTGATTAGAGGTATTTTTGAAGTCGAAAAAACTTTAAACTTGTGAGAAAGGTTTCGGTTTGATTTGAAGTAACCTCAAAATTTGGTCCCGACACGTTCGTTAAATGTCCAAAATGAATTTTTGGGAAGTTAAGTTAGAAATAGGTCATATAAATAACCTATATTATTAGAAAAATGTTTTTAAGATCAATAAAAATACTACGAAACTTCGAGAAATATTTTAAAGTCAAGGTTTTTGGCTTTTAAGTGAACCCGACACGAAAAGAAGAAATCTCGAGCCACATAAGATCCATGGCCGGTTAGGGACAAGAAGAGGGAATACCAAGGTAAGTTTTTAGCTAAATGGTCCATGCATGGTACATGTATATTTGTCCTAACGTCACACACACATTACACACTTTCAAAAATTAAACAAAAATAAAAAACTCTCTTTCTTTCTCTCTTTTGGTTTCGGACGCAAACAAGAAGAACAAGAAACATAAATTTTGCTAAACTTTGATAAAGAATTAAAAAGTGTACAAGTCTTGGGTTGATAATAGTGATTGGGTTATTGATTTAACTACGTTTGGGTAGTCGGTTCGGATTCTTCTCGCATTTCAAAACCCTTTTGGTAAGTTTTATAAAACCTAAAAATAATTGTACTTTTATGATTCTTATGATGTCTAAATGTTAGTTGTACAAGTTGATCATCGTAAAAATTGAAACCTTAAAACGAAACGAATTGAAAAAGGGGGTGTTTGTTTGCGTCGAATACACAAAGAAAGGAACAAGGAATGGTCACTTTTAAATTATGGTTGTGGTGGTAAAATCATTTTGAGTCAAGGGCTTATTAGAGCTTATATTTTGATACCTTAGTTAATAATAAGCTAGTTGGGCTTATTCGGTGTTTGGGCTTGGTTTGTTTGGTTCGACCCAACGAAAAGGAAAAATGGGTTATTGGGCTCGGCCCAATAACCATTCGGCTTATATTGGTTTTGGCTTATTTTTGGCTTATGGCTTATTGTTCCAGCTTATATTGGTTTCGGCTTATTTTGGCTTATGGCTCATTGTTTTGGCTTATATTTGTCTCGGCTTATTTGATTTCGAGCTTATGGCTTATTTATGTTTCGGCTTATATATTGGGCTTATAGATTATGTTGATTTCGGCTTATTTATTTGGGCTTATTTGGGTTTCGTCTTGTTGGACTTGGCTTATTGGGCTTGTGGCTTATTGATTTCGGTATATTGGATTTTGGCTCAATAGATTTCGGCTTGTTGGGCTTCGGCTCATTTTGGGCTTATATATGTAAATATATATCGGTATTGGGCTTAGGCTTTGAATTTGGACTTATATAAAGTTTGGACTTATAATTTTGCCTTCAGCCCATTAAGGTAAAAAATTGTATTTTCTTATATAAAGGTTGTGAACTTTGTTTAGTTTTTAGGCTAGATTTAAAAACTTAACGGACTTTAAGGCCCAATAACAAGTAAATGTACTTATGGACTCAAATTGGATTTAAAGGTGACAAATTGGACTTAATAAGAGTTAATGGACTAACATTGGACTTTCAGGTCCAATAGGTAAAAACTTGACAATACGGACGATTAAAATGGATAAATTTAATTAATAAGTAATGACGAAAATGGAAAATGGTTAAATTGGTCAAACTTTTGTCATAATTGAGAAATATCTTAGAAAATATGAACTTTTGACATTTTGTCGAGATTTTTGGGAGATTGTGAAAAGTATTGAAATATAAGGTTTGGTAACCTTGGAAACCTTTTCAAACGAACGGGTCATGTTGAAATTTTGTGAAAAATGTCACACTTAAAAAATAATGCGGAATAATTATTTTGTGTCGACTCGACTAAAGGACAAAGACCACTTTTGTGAACGATGAGTGTTAGGGTTAAACGATTGAACGTGGACGTTCTAAGATGTCGAGATTTATATTGCCCCTTTTAGCCTGATAAAAAACGAAAGTAATAATAAAATATTATTATTTTATTTAAAGTGTTATATACTTATATATATATATATATATATATATATATATATATATATATATATATATCGTATCAATTACGGAGATGTTAATTTATTTATTTTCGATCTTTGAATTCCTACTTATTTCTCGTCGAATCCTCTTGGACCGTTTGGTCAGTTGTTTCGTTTTAGTTGTTGGATATGTTTTGAGTATTCGGTGTCGATGTCGCACTTAGCCCAAGTGCATTGAGTTGATTTACTTAAGTACCACACAACCATAATACCAAAACGTTTGTAACGAGAAAAAAAGTTTGTAATGAGAATAAAGGTTTTTGTAAAAGGAATGAGAATTTTGTGTGAGTAAAGACGAATGCTTGTACAATAAGGCAATTTTGTGCAAATGTTAATAAGGTGAGATTAATGTTAGGTCGTGGCCGGGTACCGTTGTGCGTTGTAGAGGCTATTTGGTGCGTTGAGTAGAGATTGTTTGATTCGTTGTGTAGAGATTTTCTGTGCGGTTATTATCATCTATTGAGGCGAGTTCTCGTAGCCCCACTTTTTAAATCTTTTCCGTTGAGGGAAAATGATACTCAAATGTGTTTTAAACTGTTTTATGAACTGTGCGAAATGTGGTTTTGTTTTTGGGACATTTTATGTGAATGATATGTGTTGGTACGATATTCTGTGTGGTTCTTCGCCCTAAATATAGCTCTAGCTGGTAGGCTTTAGGTGCGGTATGTCATTCGGGGTTGCGACCCTAAGAGCATTGGTACACGCTGGTGATAAGACTGGCGGGGATGCTCGATCTTGGTACATGATTAGCAGGGATGCTAAGTCATGGGTTTGTGATTGTTTTCTGCAAATATTCCTCTAGTCATATAGCACAATTGTCCAACGGTATTGAGATAATTGGCACACACGACTGGTTTGAGTCAAACCTAACGAGCTCACGCAACTTATTGGTGACGTTTTTGAGTACATTTTCAGGTGTGTTATTACAAAGGTAAATGTGAAGTATATGGAATCAAAGATGATACATTTGGGGAGATTAGAATGAAGGACATTTGTTTGACTTTTTCCAAGGTCGCGAAATTTGTAAACTTTTGTAAATAAACTTTTGCAAACAATGTATGGTATGATCTTGTATCTTATGCAATGTGAAGCATTATGTCGCATTCCCGTGTTTCCGTAGCTGACGGGGTGTGATAGGTTTCGATTGATTTGTTGACCGAAACAGGTTCAGTTGACCAAACCGAAACCGAAACTAGTTAACCGGTTTGCGCAACTCTAGAGTTAATTCATGAGGGCCAAGCCCAACAAATGGTACTCGGGTCCAACAGCCCATTTCGAGTCCCTCCTAGTTATGATGGTCAAGATACGATTCATCCACAAAGTACATTGACTCTACAGGATTAATGCTGGTGTGACATGGATACATGTGCTTCTTTATATTTAAATTTAATTGCAAATAATCTATGTACCATTTGTAATAAAAACATTTATCCTGTAAGTATATATGAGCGGTGGTCAAATGATCTATATATAGGCGGGTGTTTTGTGCATTGCCTATTTGAAGACTTAGCCGGTTAATTGAATGCGCAAGAATGCAAGTTATTTAACTCTCAATGTAACGTCTGTGTATTTAATATGAAGGGCAAGGGTCTCCATAATTGTTCATGTGAAGAAGATAAGTGTCTCGGTGTTTTTTTTATATTTAAGGTCTCCATAAATTAATGTATTTAGTTGATTTATTTTGTTTTCATTGTTTTTGTAATAATATGTTAGGCTTTGACTGATCTTAAGTTTTGATGTGTTTTTGAGTTTTTTTTAACTGCAGGCATGCTAAAGATTGAGTTCAAGCCTTCAAGAATTTCGTAACTATTTGAGGTTTTTTTATCATCATGATTTGGTTGTTGATTGAATGCAATTGTTTTTTTATTTGTGTTGCTTTTTAAATAGTGATTGGTTTTTTATTGATGACTTTTTATGTATGCGTTTAGTGTTTGATGGTATTTCTACACAAAATGTCAGCCCATGATTAATTTAATTGGGTTTGAAATCGTTGTTATATACATATTGATGATTAATTTAATTGGGTTTTTGTAATAATATGTTAGGCTTTGACTGATCTTAATTTAATTGAGTTTTTTTATTACCGCTGATTGGTGACTTCTACGAGGAAAACGAAAACTGTAACATGAATTGAACCTGATGGTAGTTCATCAGTTTATGTTTTTTTAGCAGTAGGGGTGTTTGGGATTGATGATTACAAAGACATGTTAGCGTTTATTAAAACATAATGTAGATGATATTTTTTGAATTGGAAGTTACGGAGATCGGTAGCAAATTTATGTGGCATATAATTATTAAGGATAAGGATCCTTTCATGTTCATTTGAACATGAGAGGATCTTTTTCCAATTATTAATCAAATAATCAGCTGTAATGCAGGTTTTAGTAATAGTTAAGTTGTTTCTAATAAGCGAATACATATGCTTATTTTAGAAGTTACTTTGTTTCAGTTAGTAGAATGTAAGAATAACACATTTCTAAAAAAGCATTTAAAAGCTTTACATCATAATTTAGGTACTTTCATGTGGATTATTTATATGAATATTTGGCTTCTTAAATACGGAAAAGCAGCTTGGATTTTTTCGATGAAAAACTATATGGCAATATGTTAAGAAGTTGCAGCGTCATAATCCCAAAAGTTAAGAAATTTTCAGTTAGAAATCAAAGAGAGTTAGTTGTGTATCTAAACGAACATAGTTGTGAACATCAAGGGGTGGGGGTTTGGGATTGCTTATATTATTTAAATGCCAAAAAAAAAGTTAATTTTGTTGATAGTTTGACTTAAAAATGCCAAATTTTAAGTTTTAGGAGTCGAATCGAAAGAAAATGACAAATCTCATTAGGTTGTTTGAACAGGATGAAAGTCAAACTATATTATTATTACGTGTATTACCATATTGTAAACTTGGAAAAGGATCCTCTAAAGTTATGGTCAAACATGATTGATCATGTTAAGTTTATTGTGAGTGAAAATAAATAAGTGGGCCCATGATTTTTATTAAAAGAAAAAGTTTTATACAATTAACTAATTTGTGATTGGTGGACATAATGTATCATGTTTGACTCAACTTTAGAGGATTCTAATCCTGTAAACTTTTTATTTTAAAGCAACATATTCGCTTACAAAAGGGGTCAATGTGTGAAAATGGGTTAGTCCGGTTTAGGTGTTCCTGAATTTTTTTGAAAAGGGATTACAATTTAATGATCAATCTGCATTTGAAAATTGTAAAAATTTCCACTCTTTCTCACTAGAATGTGATCAGTAATGATTTTGTGGATTGGTGCTTTTGTTCTCTTCTATGATATATAATAATACAAAGTTATGTTTCTTAATCATCTTTTGCATAATGATGTAACTTTTCTTCTTAAAACAACTACTTTTGAGCGAAGTTGTGCGTAATAATCGTTAACCGTGTCTTCGTTTACTTTATTTTTGATTAAAACTATCTTTGTTGCTACTCGATTATGGGCTAACACCATTTGGTGTTACATGAGTTTATGAGTATCATGTACGTCTAATTCATTGTTTACTTGATTTAGTGCTTTTTCGACTCTCAGATAATGGTATGTTGTTTATCGCTCACAGCCTCACATAGTATACTTGTTTGCATGTTTATTATGCCCTACGTCTATCGCTAGATTACTTGTTAGAGATTGGCAACTTTTAGCTTGTAATCCTTACCATGATGTGTTAGGGTCGGTAACAACATTACGGAGACTGTTTATCGAATATCCCCATTAGGACTAGAGGTGAACAAAACCTTAGGTTAGACTAAACACGACTAAGGCATGCAAGTTAGTAGTATATAGTGCTTTCTAGAGGTGGTTTTAATACTAATATTGTTTTTGTTAATTTAAGGATTTACGTAACTGCCTAAGCCATATCATAATCTCTAAAGTTACTTTTGTTAAGATCACTTTTTAGAGAATTTCCAATGCATTACTTTTTGAAAAGCTTGACACTACTATTCTACAAAATCTTTGAAAGTGTTGATTGCATTGCAAAAGTGAGCTTTTTCAAAACTTTTTTGAACGACCTGTTATTCTTCAAGTCTTTGATGATATATAGTGATCAACTTCTATCAGATAACATTTTGTTTCTTTGTTATTTTCTCTATCCTAAAAGCTTGTGCATTGCACAAATTTACAAGGAAAATCTTTTAATGCTAGAAAATTAATGAAAAAACTGAAATGAAGATTGTAAAAAGCTATTACAAGTTTTAGCATTATGAATGCTCTTATAATATGCATGGAATCTAATGATAAAATCTGATCAAATAATAAGACGAAGCAACGGTTTTTTAACACAACAATTGTAACATATTTCAAACCCATTCAAATTATTAAATAGAGATTACATAAACAAAAGGATATCACATATAAAAATGGTTATAATTATAACCTTTTTTCTATATAAAAGATTGGGATGATAATTTTTAAGCTAAATTTGATTATGTTTAAATCTACTTGATATGTTATTAGGCGCAACTTTAAAACATATATACACAGAAGTTTTCTTATTATAGTCATTATGGTCCAACAAGTAGTAGTATATAATTCTTTTTGATCGATATTAATACACAATCAATAATTTATGTTAAAGAGGTGAGATCCATAAAGAACATGGTCATCTTAAAAAACAAATGGGTGAATCCTAACCACTCATTTTTTCATCATAATAAAAAAACTCACTTTTCACCTTTTTCTTAAAACTCAAATATCTAGCAAACGATAAATCGTTAAACGACAAAAAATACACCATCGCGACGAGTATTTTTTATCCTTTAAATAGAGGGGGCACTTTTATATACTATTGACGAACTTAAAATTTTTTTTTTTCAATCACGTCTGACAAAATCAACTGTTGATTTTAAGAAATCACATGGATTGTGAGACAAATCGCATGTGATTTTTCAACGAGATAAGAAAAAAATGGGAAAAAAAGATCGTCGAAAGTATCGCGACGAGTATTTTATTTAATCTTTTTATAAAGGGGCACTTCTATATACTTTCGACGACTTTTTTTCGAATTTTTTTTTCAGTAACGTCTGAAAAAATCACATGTGATTTAATGAAATCACATGTGATTTAATGAAATCACATGTGATTTGTATCACAAATCACATGCGATTTTTTCAGACGTGATTGAAAAAAAATCGGGAAAAAAGTTCGTCGAAAGTATCGCGACGAGTATTTTTTTTATATTTCTATAGAGTGCACTTCTATATACTTTCGACGAACTTTTTTTCCGAAAATTTTTTTTCACGTCACGTCTGAAAAAATATCACAGTGATTTGTATCAAAAATATATGTGATTTCGTAAAATCACATGTGATTTTTTCAGACGTGAATCAAAAAAATAATCGAAAAAAAAGTTCTTCGAAAGTATATAGAAGTGCCCCTCTATAGAAAGATGATTTAATTCTCGTCGCGATGGTATGTTTCGTTTTGCGTAACGATTAACGGTTTGTGAGATATTTAATTTTAAAAAAATAGGATGAAAGTGGGTTTTTTAATTAAATAAAAATAAAAATTAATCTAAACCATTAGATGGAAATAAAATGGATGGTTGAGATGAAGTGGATTGTTCTTTGATTAGATAGTGTTCTACCGAACTTTTCTCTTATGTTAAAACGTGTCGCCATGCGTGTTAGTTATCAAAAAATAATGTAAAAACATTTTTGGTCTCAACTCACCTAGCTTGTAAAAGTGTATGTTTACTTGCTGTCATCCCCAAACTCATTGTTGAGATGAAACCATTTTGGAAACGCAAATCAGATAATGAAGATCAAACGCAAATCCAAACACTCATTGTCCAATGAAACCTTATTCGAACTTTTGACATGAATTCTTTTCCACACGCTTATTCAAACATAACCATTACTGGATGAAACCATTTTTAAACGTATTACTACTATAAATGGCCACCATAACCATTATCAATGGCCACCACCTTACATTATCAATGGGACGGGTTGTGGGGATTTTCACTGGATCTGTTGCTGGTATTCTATCAGCATTTATACTTTTGCTTTTATTTAATATGGTTTTCATAATGGTTAAAAATCGCGGGAACTACTCTGGTCCCGCCAACTACTATGGTGCCTCGATTTTTAGCCGGTTTATTAAAGCAGGGGAGCTAGCCTTTCTAGAGGATGATAATGCAGTCTCGGCGTTGACCGTGGTTGGGAGAGGTGGTTGTGGCGAAGTGTATAGAACCGATATACCAAACGAAAAGATTCAAACAATCGCAATTAAAAAGATCACACAACCATCTATGGAGGGTCAGGGTGCTGATGAGCTCGCAGCACATGACACGAAAGCCCTCGACACAAAAATGAGACAAATTCGATCCGAAATCCAAACGGTGGGTCAAATTCGTCATAGGAACCTTGTCTCGTTACTAGCACATGTGTCGCGGCCCAACTGTCATTACCTTGTTTACGAGTTCATGAAAAACGGAAGCTTAGAGGATATTTTACAACAAGTTCAAGCCGGGGAACGACAATTAGAGTGGCTAGCACGATACAAGATTGCAATTGGTGTTGCATCGGGGCTTGAGTATCTTCACATGAGTCATACGCCACGTATAGTGCACCGAGACTTGAAGCCCGCTAATGTTCTCCTAGATGATGACATGGAAGCACGGATTGCTGATTTTGGGCTTGCAAAATCGATCCCGGATGCCAACACACATATGACAAGCTCACAAGGCGCGGAACTAAGGATTATATTGCGCCCGAGTATTTTCAAACAGGGGAACTTAGTGAGAAATGTGATATATATAGTTTCGGAGTGTTACTAGGTGGTGTTGGTAGGGTGTTCAAAAAAACCGAGAAACCGACGAACCGAGCCGAACCGCTCGATCCGAAACCGAAAAAAATAACCAAAACCGAAAAAACCGAAAACGAAAAAACCGAAACCGAAAAAACCCGCTTATCACGGTTCGGTTTCGGTTTTTATTTTTAGATATCCGTGGTTAACCGAACCGAACCGTGCATAATATACATGAAGTTTTTTAACTAAATATTTCAGAATAAATTGTACAAGTATTAATCATATATTGCACTACTTATTATTTATAACGATTTTTGTGCTCCAATGAAGTATTTCTAAACATTTGTGTGTGAAAAATGATTATTGTGATTGTAATCTATAAACGTCGAATAAATATAATTTGTTAATATGTTAGCCGGGGAACGACAATTAGAGTGGCTAGCACGATACAAGATCGCAATTGGTGTTGCATCGGGGCTTGAGTATCTTCACATGAGTCATACGCCACGTATAGTGCACCGAGACTTGAAGCCCGCTAATGTTCTCCTAGATGATGACATGGAAGCACGGATTGCTGATTTTGGGCTTGCAAAATTAATCCCCGAAGCCGACACACATATGACAAGCTCACATGTCGCGGGAACTATAGGATATATTGCGCCCGAGTATTTTCAAACAGGGGAACTTAGTGAGAAATGTGATATATATAGTTTCGGCGTGTTACTAGGTGTGTTGGTCATGGGCAAGTTGCCTTGGGACGTCTTTTTTCAGCACACCCCGGAAGTGGGTTTGGTAAAATGGATGAGACATGTGATGACCTCGGATAATCCTAATCAAGCTATTGATCCATGTCTTTTAGGCAACGGCTACGAGGAGCAAATGCTCCTTGTTCTTAAGATTGCTTGTTTTTGTACACTTGATAATCCGAAAGAGAGGCCTAATAGCAAAGATTGTAGGATAATGTTGGCTCAAATCGAGCGTTGATCGTTGCATTAACTTACCATGTTATGCTATATGAACTTACAGTCTAGAAGTCTTATTAATTACCAGCTTGTCTAGTATCTATTATTAAGTGTCTAAATCAATGGTCTAATATACGAAACTTTAATATTTTATGAATGTATATTCAGGAACTGATTTGTACATTTCTGGTCAATACATTATGAGTTGCTTAAGTAATAAATGTGATGACTTCAATGATTCTATAACTCAGATTATGATCAACATCAGCGACTTGGGCCAGAAATTTATTATTATATATCTAGTAGCGTGAGTGATGGGGTCAATGCAAAGCATGTGACCATGTTTTATGATTAGTGAAACAAAGTGGTCTTGTTTTTGTTTGGAAGAACTAGGTACTTGTGTTCTCGTATTTGTTTTTAAGATGAAGAGGTTAGTTCTGTGTAATGATACTATATCAACATCAAATCTTGTGTTGAATCAAAACATCATATCCGACCGCAGATTGACCTTTAAGAACTTCAGTGCAACATCTCATCTCATACTGATTTTAGCTTATAATATCCCCCGTCACTGTCACATAATTAGGCCTCGTCAAGTTTTTGGCCCATCATGTCCAAAATCCAGGACTGAGCTGATTGACCTGAGGCAAGACCGAGCCTACCCGAGTGGCCATCGGTCCAGTCTCGGTCCTTATGAATTAGTGTTCTCGGTCTTCAGATCGGGTCGGGTTTGTCCGGTCCGGTCCAGGTTTGACTCGATGCTCACCCTTAGTCTTAAACATGTAATTGCAAATTCTAAATTTCCAATAAGTATGTCAAAAGAAAAGGGACAAAGAAAGCATATAAACTTCATTCACTGCAACAAACATGATATATAATTCAAAACCGAAATTAAGTTACACTAAATAGCACACAAATTTAGAAATTATTTTCCATGTGAATCATTGACAGTGAATAAAACTCAACGTGTGTTCCCTCTCAAGTTCTTGTAAAGACTCGCTTTTTGCCTTGTGACGGTTTAGCATTTTTATCTCTCTGCTAGCTTCTTCAAAGTTGCAGCCACCAGATCGGGTTGCTCTGCAAATTTTTTTGGCTCCACAATAATACCCTTTAAGTGCTCAAAACCTCTTACCTACAATAACAGATGTATAACAAGCTTATTAAATATCAATAAAAAGCTTCTAGGATCTGCATACATTATAAAATCTCTGATCCTACTTGTTCATAGTAACTTCGAGGTACAGGAAATCCATATCTCATAGAATGCCAGTACAGGAAAAGATCTGCAGGGTATAGCCGCCAAGACTCTGCTAGAATCATGAGGATCGACATCCGCATCGATTTTCAGATTAGATATAGCATGCTTATTCTAGTTCATGTCTAAGCACTCTCGTTTCAGATTAGATATAGCATGCACAACCAACAGGCTAGACAATGATGGAGGCAGGGAGCACATGCTTGTATATACAAAGTCAGTTTGATTTAGTATACTATCTTAAGTTCCAATTGTCAAGAGAACTATTGCCTCGTTATTCACAAACCAATTCCAAAACGAAAATGGCTACAAATCCTAACATAATCCACGAGGCTGATTTGCATAAACTACAACCAGCATAGGATCACAGATCCATGTCGTACTATCTTCCACTAATATATAACAGCATATAAATTCAGGATATCATGTTTACGAGTACTAACAGTGCATAGCAATCTATCCAAGAAGTCGTTAGTTCTTACCCACAATGGCAATATCTACCACAAACACGAGATCGAAGAACAGGAGCAGAATATTCCATCGTCCTCCACTTGAACTCGTCTCTTAACCTTCTATGTTAGATATATCTTATACATAAGTTAACAAACAAAACAAATACAAGTACGCAACTTAGGAAACAAATTGGCACTTATAAAAAAGGATATTGCGCTTTATGTATTTATAATCTGGTCGCCATTTATTTAACCATTCAGAAAGTTCAAATTCCACCGGTTCTCCAATCTCCTTGGTCAATCTTTCAAACACTTGCCCGGTATCACCACGCTCTGTCTTCTTTATCAACAAAAACAAACAAACTGTCAAAAGCATTAAACTAATAACCACTTCAACACAAGGACTGAAGGACATAAAGTAACTATAAATTAAAACCTTTACATATAAAATGATCAACATATACAACAATAAGAGTTCAATTTAACCTTTTTCATGCCAGGCATGGATAAAATTTTTCCTACATCAAATAATTAACACAATATTATAAGTACCTTTTCTAACTGATGACGATGATAAGGTATGTAAAGGGGCATGATACAAATTCATTAATATTTACAGGTTGTCAGGTTCGCGTCGACATTTTACCTGAAATTAAATATGCATGTGAAGGTTTCAGTGGTTTTTATCTGTTAGTACGGTTTTGAAACACGCCTTGGGTTCGAGATTTAGACCTTTTTTTTCTGTTAGTACAGTTTTTATCAGGTATTTATTTGGATTGTTAATAGCCAATACAGATCATACCTTGTTCTTTTTAGCATATCATATATCTACATCATTTTACGTGCCTGTTATCTCATTAACTACAAACGAAGACAGATTTGAAGGTCCGACTTGTTCGAAAAAACATTAGTCGCTGTTGCTTTCTCCATAAACAAAGTGACTATTTGTATTGCATCGTTTGTTTTTCCATTTTAAAAAGGATTCTCTCCTATACTTTTTCTTTTCCGCTAAGTCACTGTCATTGCTCGTAGGAGATGCACGGAATGCTTAAGCGACCATTCGTGTTTTCTTCTCGAATTTTGAAGTCGGGGTTATTGACATGTGAACAATCCGTTGACGATGGCACCTAATTATATGGCATATTGGTGTTTCTTTGCAAATTTAATTGTCATAAAAGTGCTTTAGAGTCTTAGCATATGCCATTGAAGTGCTATCTGAATTTCTCAAGAACACAAAATGTTGCTCAAGTTCTTCCGTGTTCACTATAGTTCTACAATAAAATTCCTAGAATGCGCAGAAGGTGTAACAACCTCCATATGGTTGACATTTAAACTACGACTTTCTAATCTATCACTGAAAGCACCGTCGAGAAAACTCACTATTGAGCATTTTTTTTCTTTTTCTTTTCATGTTTGCAGAGCATATTAGGATGTTAAGAACTTTTAAAGAAAAACCATGCTAAACGAAACAGACATCAAAATCAATAGTGTACTGAACCCTAAATAAAACTCATGCGGGCAGTTTATCGGAGCAGACAACCTGAAGTAATTTAGTTATTAAATTACTAAGCAAAAGTCATTCGACACCTCATGCTATGATATGCAAGCAGTGGCCTTTTGTTATTGAAAGAAAGGACACTTGGAGGTCACTTGTTAACATCATCTTGTTCTGTCAAATACCAACCGATAAAGCCGCAGCTGAAATTTCAAAACAAACAGATCTCAAATTTGCAGAAATCCTAGCATAAACATCAACGTTGACCATTCAACCAATCCATTGAATTCTTATATTGATATTTGATACTTTGAGTTAAAATAACAGCAAGGTTTGTCTAACATGTGACTCTAAAAATGATAAGTACGTAAAAGGAACGTTTTAGTTTATTTGATTGTGAATTTAATTAAATTTAAGTAATTTTTAAGATCAGCTAATACAACATGTATTTAAAAAAACTTACGACTTTTAAAGAATGTGTCAGTTTATTGAATATCTATCTCTTAACATGTCTATTAGAGCACATGTTCGATAAACTCATTTGGTAATTATTGCTTTGAGGAGAAAAGATAATACTAACCCAACAAGAGCAAAAATATTACAGCAGTTACCAGAATGTTATGGTTCTTTTCTTAAGAAACCAAGAATAAACTGTTGAGACGACTTACTACTTTTCAATCAAAAGTGAATACACTGTAATAATGAAGATAAATAATAGGTAATTTATAATGAAAATGAAAAGGAATGATCATAAATATGGGTATCTTCTGTTGCTGAGACATGGATCTTGTAAAAGTTTTGAAACCAAAGACTGAGATATTTGTGTTCTATGTTAACGTTTACAGCAGACAAATGTGAAGTAAATCCTTGACCAAGACAAATTGATTAAGACTACAACTGCATGTCTTGTAGACCCTCTTCGGGATTCCAATATCTTGGGTTTCTTTCTTCTCTTTTATCGAGTCAAATAGTTTTATTCCATTAAAACACTAATCATGCAACCCAAGTAGCACCAGAGACACTAAAATAATTTAGCAACACACAAGAATATGAATTTGAGAACTGACCTCAACCCTGAACAAATCATCCATAAGGCGAACAGTTATTGACCCAGTTTTAAAAGCTCTGCAAACAAAGAGCCGCATCCTTCAAGTGAACAAATCTGCAGATACAAGAGACCATCCATTACATTTAAGTTGCATCCTACAAATTGACCAGAACACCTAAGAAACTTATCACCTTTAATTGATTAAGTTGATGTTCTGTTTAAATTTCCTGCAGAATTCAATATGCATATACACTGCAGAAGTCAATATGCATATACACCAGGCCTGCACTCAGAGCTCAAGAGCCAAAACAGCAACTCAAATAAATACTAAGAACTATTCCCGAAAACGATGCTAATAAAAATAGCCAAAAATGTGCAAGAACCCATCATGGTGACATTTATCTTAGCTTATGCATTTTCGACAATCCTTAAACATTACATCTTTCTTTATAGAAAACATATGGAAACAAAAATGTCAACATTAACCATTTTACAAAAGAAAAAAAATCACAAATAACTAGCGGCCAAGGTATGATGGAAGACTGGTTCCCAAAGACCCAATTCCAGATTGTTGTCTAGCTGCCGGTGCTGGAGTTGTGCCAGGTGCTGAAGAACGTCCCACCTGAGGATGCTGATATGCCCCGAGACCATAAGTGGCAATCATGCTTGGGCTCACTGTGTTCATTCCATAACCAGCACCAAGCCCAAATGATTGTGGTGTTGAATATATACTGTTCTGATTCAAAGCAGAGACCAACATCAGGTTTTGACCAGCCATAATTCCAGCTGCTGCTGGAGCAAACTTTTGGTGTTTTTGTTACCACGTTGACCATAAATAGCTTGTCTGCACTGTAACTGACAACCATCAAAAACCTTAGTGGGCTCTTCAAAGCTTTCCTACACCCTTCATATGTTTTGTATACAAACATTGCAAACCCTTCAAAATTTTCCAGTAGCTTTATCGGTTCCCTGACGGCCCGTCCTCGATTTCTCCAAACTTGGCAAAGAGGGACCTAAGTGCGTTGGGATTCACGTGGGACGCAACATTTGCTACAAAGATCTTTCGTCCAATTATATAAGCAATAAGAGTGGTCTGGTTTTTATTGGGCCCACTAGGACCTGTAGAAGCTAATTGGCAAGTAGCCATGCGGCTTCCTATCTTCTTTTGTGTCTGTTTGAGGGGTGTCTGCACTTTCTCGGGTTTTAAAGAGGACAAAGCCATAGCCTTTGGCCTTTCCAGTCACTTTATCTGTAACAACTCTGCACTCTTCAATATCACCATACTGTTTAAAGACGGAAAGTACTTGGTCTGCTGTGGCATCCCAGCCGAGGCCAAAGACAAAAATCTCACGGTGAGCCGGGTCCACCTCAGAAGTTTGGGTGAGATTAGCCACTATTGAAGGGTCGTTTAGGGCTGCTTCTTTAAAAAACGCGATAATCTTTTCTATTGGTAAAGGTTCCAGAAGCTTCCTAAGAGTCTCCTTTTTAGAAGCCTCGTCTTCTTCTTCTTCCTCTTCCTCTTCTTCTTGATCCTCTTCTTCTTCTTCCTCTTCTTCGACTTCTACTTCTTCTTCAACTTCTTCATATTCGACTTCTTCTTCATCGTCCTCATTTACTTGTTCAGTGTCAGATACTTCAACTTCTTCTAGTTCCTCTTCACCTTCTGATTCTTCCTCCTCAAATATCTCATGCTTAGCCACTATCTTAGGTTTCTTTTCTTCTGCTTTTACTTTGAGTTCTGCTGCTGCTGCTCTCTTCCTCATTTATAGACGCCCGCTCTTAATCATACCACATCGAAGCCAAGAATTTCCTAAAAATGAAAAATCTTAATACTTGAAAAACTATCATTGTTGAATAAACAGGTATATGAAAAAGATAAAGGAAATAAATGTATTGCACGCTGAAAATATATAATCCAATACGCGAAACATATGACAGTCCCCAGAAAACATTACATAAAATTATAGTTACGCATAACAAGTCATGACGTATTTGCTTAATTAGTAAATCAGAACTAATCTAGCTTAATAAATTAGCTGCCTAAATTTCTTAATATATCTGTAACAAAATACTATATATTTATATATGCTAAACACCATAGAAAATTAAATGCCACTTATCTATTTTTATCACAGTACAAATTGAATCCGATCTTAACCCAAACCGCTTTTTGTATGAAATTGTTGTCCCAATTTCAGAGAGGGACCGTTCAATCTCATGACCCATTATCTCTATGACCCATCTGGTACCAGTACCAAGCATGTCTGGACCGTTATGAACCCAATTTGTTGTTTTGCCACTCTTAATATTATCTTTGGCCCCGTTTGAGTTACACATGTGGGTTGGAATATGCTCGCCTAAATAATCTTCATTTCTTTTAGAAGGAAATATAAATGCAACATTCATAGTGAGTTTACGATCCTAACTACGATAACCTATAAAACATGGTACAAAACTTTATTAGTGCGGCCTTTTTCTCCAAGTAGAAATCTTTTCTTAGTAAATTTTAAAGCGCAGAGAAAACAAAATAAACTTTAACCCAACTTAAACAAAAACAGGCTTTCGCTAGGATTCTTCATCATAAAACTTCCACTAATCATAGTTCTAAATGGCTTTGTTCTGAAAGTAAAAATTACTTTTATTTTTGCGTCAACACATGACATGAAAACTGTTAAGATAATCCAAAATGGTTGTATAATCTACAAGATAACAGAAAGTTATTGAATTCCCATTAAGGTCAACAACGTTAATACACAATCACACCAGGTGACCAAGTAAGATTTATTATTATTAACAACAATAATTCAAAGAGATAAAACACAAACATCATAATTCAGAACTGATATACGACTGCATAATTCAATAGGTCCCAGACCTCCTCAAACTCCTCTACCTACATTCCCTACATATACGTTTCTCTTATTCTTCTTCAAGACCAAACTCTCTGTTGCAGCAACAATTGCATTGAACCACTTGACTTTTCTCTTATTCTTCTTCAAGACCAAACTCTCTCTTATTCTTCTTCAAACTCCTCAAACTCCTATCACCAAACCAAGTATAATTCCACATCCGTAAGCCAACATCACCACTTCCCACGTAAACCCACTTTCCTCATCAAATCCTTCATCACTTTCAAGTTGTGGTTCATGTGAATACTCACCACACTTTTTTAGCAGCGGGGTCCCACATAGTCTTGGATTTCCACCAAAAGAGTTCCCTTCAAATGTCGTGAACTGAGGTCCTTGTGGTATATGACCCACAAGAAGGTTTTGCGAGAGATTCAACACTTCAAGGGTCTTGATGTCTGCAAGGCTTTGAGGAATCTCTCCTGAGAGTTGGTTCCAAGATAGGTCTAACGACTCAATCTCTGTGAGATTCCCCAAAGCATGTGGAATAGGACCAATGAGACTGTTGTGGGATAAGTTGAGCACAATTAGCGAGTTAAGACCACCGATGACGTTTGGAATCTGCCCTTCAAATGTGTTATCGGACAGATCAATAATTGTATAGTCAACCAAAATTTGTGGAAAATATTGATTCACCCCTTTCACCGTAACAACGATTGAATACTTTTCCGGACCAACGGATAAATATTTTGGTGTTGTGTTGCTTTTAACAACATTCTTCATGGAATTGAAACTTTGAAAATATTTTGCAGGGAGTTGGCCTACAAACCTATTATCAGATAAGTCAAGAACTCGAAGACTTGGAAAGGGAGAATGAACAGTTGCAGAGGGTTGAACATGTCCATGGAAGTTGTTTGATTTGAGGACAAGAACCTTCAAATATGGAAGATCTCCCAACCAACCAGGGAATGTACCATTCAAGTGGTTGTTTCCGAAATCAAGTACTTCCAAGGATTGACATTTGGACCAAGAAATTGGTACTTCTCCTTCTAACTGATTTCCATTCAAAATAAGCCCTCTTAAACTAAGCCCTGTTAATCGTCCAGCTCCACAATCCCCGTATATGTTTGGAATTGTTCCTTGAAAGCTATTATTCCCCAAATCTATCATTATAAGAGAAGAGGTGATTTTTCCAAAGCATTGTGGAATCCATCCACCAAATCGATTATTGGACATATCCAAATACATTAGATTGCTCATGTTGCAAATTGATGGAGGGAATGGTTCCTGAATCAAGTTGGAATCGAGATACAGAGCATTTAATCCATACCATTGAAATTGTGGCAAGCCAGTAATGGAGTTATGTGAGAGATTTAAACGATTCAACTCATTGCCTCCTATCTCCCCAGCCCAATGAGGAATTTGGCCATGGATTTCATTGCTAGATATATCTAACACTTCAAGTTGTTTCATGGCTCGAAATGAATTCGGAAACACCTTTAGCTTGCAAGCAGCCAATTGTATTTCTCTAAAACGAGGGTTGACATAATGATTGGAATTCTTAGTTGTAAGAGAGAAACCGCTGTACGAGAGAGCGAGAGATTCAAGGTTTGTGAGGCTTGATAACAATGTATCCAGCTCCCATTCACCACTAAAATTATTGAAATCGAGGTATAACGAATTTAATGATGGAAGAGAAAATGACTCGATCGGTACCTTTCCGCAGAACATGTTATCACTTAGAAAGAGACCTTCTAATGAGGGGGAAGTAAACAGCCAAGATGGCAATGTCCCATTAAGTTTGTTAGATGATAAATCCAGATAAGTAAAGTGAGTTGCATTAACTGAGATTTTCAAAGGGATATTGCCTGTGAACTGGTTATATCCCAGGTCGAGGTCTAGAAAATGAAGATTGAAAAAGTAAGGAGGTAAATTTCCTTGCAATCGAGTGTTATAAAGACTTAGTATTTTCAAAGAAGAAGAGATGTTAAGACTGGTAGGTAAAACTGAAGAGATGTTAACATCATCAAGTAAAAGCTCTTCCAAATGAGTAAAATTTCGAAACATATTGATGAAAACACGAGGTCTAAGCTGCAAAGAAAACTTAGAAGAAGGGTGATATAAATCAGAGTTAAAAGAGAGATCAAGAGAGACCAATTTATGAAGGAGTGTGATATCCGGTGGGACTTGGCCAGAAAGCCCACACACAGAGAGTTTGAGATGAGTGAGACTATTTGAAAACCTTCCTATTTCACGTGGAATTTTGGAAGGAAAAAAATAATTGTAAGCAAGGTTGAGTTTTTGGAGATGAGGAAGGTTGAAGAGGGAGGTGTTTGGATGAATTGTACCTTTCAGCATTCCACAACTAACGTCAAGACCGATAACGTCACCGGTGGAGCGGTCACAAGTAACTCCATTCCAATTACAGCAATCTGTACTTGTGTTCCAGTCCAGCTCATCATGATTGGATGATAATAAGAATCAAGCCCATCACAGATGGCAAGAAGCTCAATGGTTGTGTAATTGATGGATGAAAGGCTATGTTTAAAGAGAAGCAAAGCTTCACTCTGTTGTTTTGAGCATTTGTTATTCAAAGAAGACGAAGCGAACTTGGTGAAGAAAAAGAAAAGGAAAAAGATGCTACTCAACAATTTTGAATGACTCATTGTGTTGTTGTTTGTTTTGCTTCAAAAATTCACAATTGCTACAAATATATATACCCAACACTAGAATTACACGAATATGATTTATGGTATAAAGTTTCATTCAAAGAATATGGTTTATGGTCTAAGCACAGTTTGATCTAAACACGTTAATAATTCCTCATAATAAAGTATAGTTATTCAAAGAAGCAACTCATAAGTACCTGTAACATATGTTCAACAGTCACCGCCTTATTCTTCCACCGTACGTTGATTCAAAAAAGCGACCGACAGACATGTTCAATTAAATCTCTTCTTCAGTTGACAGAGGAAGGGGAAGGAAGGAGGTTGAAATTGGTACGAAACAACAATATACTCCATTAGCTAGGAGGGGTTTTTGGCAAGGTTATAAATAGCTTGACGCCTCAAGTCTTAGGGGCTTTTCACGCCGTATTTCAAGACGTGATTATAGCGGCAAAAATAATATTTATAAATTTATATAATAATATCATATTTCATATACATATCGAGTTTACACAAAGGTGTTATGCATAAAAGCAATATAAACTTCGTGGTCATATACTCACTACTACTTAAAATTGAGTTAAAAATTACTAAGCCCAAAAAGAAATAGCCTAAATACAAAATAGCCTAATTTTTTCTAAAAGCTTTTAAAAATGGCGCCACGCCTTGCAATCTAGCGTGCCTTTGCGCTCCTTGACTCACGCTACGTCTAACACTAACGCCAAGGTCCATATCGTAACGGCGAGGCTACGCCTCACGCCTTGGCTACGCCTTTGCGGCGTCAAGACGCGCCTTTTAGAACACTGACCACATGTATATTTGTCTTTTTCTTTCTTTTAGTTATTTTTAATTTTTAAATAATGTGTTAGTATTTTAATTTGCATATAAAAAATATATATATAATAAAATTATCAAATAATTTTCTCTTTCCTCATTTCTGTCATACTAAATCCGAATCCGAATCCAATTCTAAACCCTAACCTAAAAATGATATTGGTTTGATAGAATTGGAATAAAGAAAGATACTAAAAAGTATTTGTTTTAATTTGGGCAAATCGCATAAAAAGGTACCCATCTTAAGTCCAATGTCAATTAAAGGTACTCATTTTTTTTTCATCTCAATTTAAGGTATCGATCTTTTTTTTGGTTGCAATGTTAGACAATTAACAA
>BQNB010009265.1:25228-87284 GCA_026074375.1 Tanacetum coccineum | reverse complement strand
TTAGAGGTCGTTCTCTTGTATCTTGTGCTATTGTATTATGAAGTAACGCTCCCTGACATATTTCCGCTGCGATCCATTTTTGGGGGTGTTACATTGGTGAACTGGATTCTCTTGCAATTTGCTTCCTCTTCTTTGTCTCCGGAGGACTAGCAGAAACGGCAGGTGACCTATGGGCACTAGGTGTAATCCTATGTGTTCCTTGGGTAGAAACAACTGGTTGTGGTTGATTCATTGGAACATCTACCTTCATGAACACCATCTCATACTCCTTGAAATCATTCATTTCTCTAATCTCCGTAGTTAAGAAAGCATCTGGAATCAGCATCCCTCGAACTAAGACATTCCCCGTTGTATACACACTAACCAATGGAACATCATCTTTGATAAAATGATAGTCCTCTTCAAGCCTTTTGGGAATATTAGGAAATTTGTCCATCAGATCAGCAACAATCAGCTTGATGAAATGAGGATACTGAATATCTTCCTTTTTCTGAAACACATTATTCATAAAATCCCACCAAAGAAGAGCAGCATAATCAACATGTGTTCGGTTGAGTACAGCATGAAACAATTGAAGAATGTTGATTTTTGTTTGATCATGGCCAGATGTTCTTGTTGTTAAACAGCGGTTGAATACTTTGAACATAATCTGCCATGTTTGAGCCAGATTCTTTGTGAAGAAAGCACTCACTTTGTCAACAACACCTTGATAACCAACTCTGTTCGTGAATGCTTCAATAGTGTGGATGTTGGCTGGTGCGACAAATGGATTCTCAGGAGTTTCCACTGGTAAATGAAGAGTATCTCTGAACATATCCACAATGTATGTGAATTGTTGAGTATCCAGCATGAACTTGATCGTGTCCTCAGTATCTGGTACCTTGCTCACCGTCCTCCAGAATTGTTGTAGGTACACAGCAGGGACATCGTCAGTTGCAGTTAATGCATGACTAAGACAATGATCAAGTAGTATTATCCCAACTATCTTGCATTCAGGAGAGCAAGGTATACTCTACAACACCGCATAATTGTTGCATCTCTTGATTGGTTTATATTGAGGAACTAATTGAGCTGCTGGCTCTGCGCACACGTGTTGGGCCATGTGGAATACTGTATGATGATATGAAATGATTAGTGAGATGAGATATAGTTTTTAAATTTGCACATATTTGACATGTTTTGTCTCTTTCCACTCTGTCTGTTTTATATGCTCTGGCATTTCTTTTCGAGCATATTCTGATCATTTTCTTTCTCATGTACCTATTCTTGCTTTTTCGGGCACATGACATACGCTTTATTCTTTTAATCTCATTTTGTATGCTCTGGCAATTCTTTTTCGAGCATACTTTGATTTGCTTTTTCACGTATGGATTTTATCTCTCTTTCTGTTTGTTTTTCCTCACCAAAAGGTTTTGGTTGAAATGATACTCTTTCAAGAATAATAAAGATATACTCTGATTTGTTTAACAACTTTTGACTTTTAATAAATCCAAGAGTATAACTTTGTATTCTTTAAAACCTTTTGTGAAAGAGTATCACTTGCTGACACAAAGATACAACTTTTTGATTTAGAATTTGAGATAACTTTTACAAAGCAAGTTGTTTTCTTTAAAAATTCCTTGAAAACATTGATTACATAACCAATCTATTGAGACATAAATGGGATGGTCACTAAGCCACTCACTCCTCATTCTGTTCAATGCAAAAAACGGTCGAAACCGGACATGACTTAGACCATTTATCCAATTATGTTCAAAAGATAGTCATAAATCATTTTTGAATGATTTTGAAACAATCTTTTTCAAAAACTTGAACTTTTCTTTTGATGATACATGAGAAACGTTATGATCACAGAGAGTTGAAGCCCACTTTTTGCATTTCCATCATATGTTCATTCTTATAATTTGAAATCATTGATCACTTTTGACTGAAAAATTTTGTTAAACAAAACATGATCGTATATACGATATCTGGATGGTCAGTAGATTGCTCACTCCTCATCCTGTTAAATTCAGAAAACAGTCGTAACCGGACACAATCTTTACCATTTGGTCCATTTATCAATATAAAATATGATTTGGAAACAAAACTTATCATTTGATTTCATAAGATGCCTTTTTAACATTGAAAACCCTTTTTAAAATTATGATAAAGCAAATTTATTCCATTTTTCTTTATACGAAACCCAAAATTTCAATTCATTAATCCTTACGAAACCCATAATTAAGCCCAAAACATCATTTACGAAACCCATTGGCCCATTACTGTTCACGAAACCGAAACCCTGTGAACATTTTACTTTCGTAAACTTTGAATTTGCCAAGAGAATATGATAAACTTAATAATCCTGCTTATTTCAACAGCTTATTTATCATCTTTCATTTTTTAAGCTTATTTTACAAATTTTCAAAGTTACGAAACCTGTCTTAGTTACGAAACCAATGATTACATTCCATAAATTGATATTTCTAGTGATCAATCACTTCCAATCAAGTTAACAATCACATATTAGCATTTTGCCTCAATTAATTTCATTTTCTAAGCAACTTTCAAATTTACGGAACCCTAGATCTGACTGAAACCTATGTAATCAATTAAATATAACAATTAATAGCAAAAAGATTACAAAAAGGACTCGATTCTTACGTTTTCAAGCACAAAAGTTCAACAAATCAATTTGGATCGAAAGTTCTTCGATACGAAAGCTCAAATGACTTAGAGAGATTACGAAACCCAACTTTTTGATTTTACGAAACTAATAAAGTTTTCGTACGCAGCTGTGCTTTTATATCTCCGAAAATAACTTTCACATTTTGGCAAATTTAGTCCCTCAAGTTTCTCACGTAAGCTATTAAAACCCTACGAAAGACACTTTTGCATGTTGACAGTTTTAGTCCCTTAAGTTTCTTTCGTAAGCCTTTTAAACCCTACGAAAGCTACTTTCCAACTTTGCCATTTTTAGTCCCTTGAGTTTCTTTCGTAAACCTTTTAATCCCTACGAAAACTACTTTCCAACTTTGTCATTTTCAGTCCCTTGAGTTACTTTCGTAAGCCACAATCAATCATACGAAAGTTATTATTTTTCATTTTTCACCTTTTAATTTCAAAAATTACTTTCATATCCCTTTTTTATTCAAAAAATTTCATAACTCCCCCTTGAAGTAAGACCACTTTTACAAAAATAGTCCTTTTGATTTAATTTCTCCAATTAAGTTTTTGTTTTTACTGAAAAATTTCATAACTCCCCCTCGAACAGTTATCCACTTTTGAAATATCCTTTCTTACAAAGTTTGTTCGAAATGAAGTTAATTTTGCTTTTAAGCACACAATTTCATTTTTTGATGATGATGTATCCTGAAAAATTTTATAACTCCCCCTCAACAAAATATCTAATTAAAGAACTTGTTGAGTGATAGTTAATTTTGCAGTTTTAAACATTTTGTTATGAGAAGATTTTGAAAATTTTCAAGAAATTTCATAACTCCCCCTCGAATAAATATCTAATTAAAGAACTCATTCAAGAGATTGTTAATTTTTACAATTTTGCACACTTGAAAATTTTTCACAAGAAGATGATTTTTGAAGAAATCTTTTGTTTTTGAATGAAATTGGATTTGCAAAACATATTTTTTAGCAGTGAAAAGTCATTGTGATGATTTTCTCCCCCTCAGTCTATGATACATGTATTATTCATTTAAAGGATCATTTTTTGAAAAATTCAGTATCATAAGACTAATTTGAACGTAGAAAATATGTGTTTGAATCCTTAAGTTAAAAAAAACTTTTTTTAAATCTTTTTGAGTTTTTATATTTTTCAATTTTTTGTTTTGTTTTTGAAATGTATTTACAAATGTGTTTGATGTATGATCTTTCATTCAAAAAGACAACTTTGCGACACGTTCCAACTGGGTTGGAGTCATACATCGCATACCAATCTTGTGAACTAGAAACTCAAACCTTTCCTTTGGAAGGGCTTTTGTGAATAGATAAGCAAGCTGGTATTCCGTCCCGACAAAGTATAATTCAATTGTACCTTTCTCAATATGCTCTTTGATGAAATGATAGTGGATGTTAATGTGTTTTGTTCTTGAATGTTGTACGGGATTGCAAGATATGGCAATTGCACTTTTTGAGTCACAGTAGATCGGAATCTTGTAACGAAATCCATAGTCTAGTAGTTGTGTTCGCATCCATATGACTTGAGCACAACAAGCAGACAATGATACATACTCAGCTTCTGCATATGACATAGTTGTACAATCTTGCTTTTTTGACGACCAGCTGACTAACTTATCTCCCAGAAATTGAATGCCTCTGGATGTGCTTTTTCAATCATCATTACACCCTGCATGGTCTGCATGCATATGCAATTAGCTCAAACCCAAAATCCTTCGACTACTATAAACCCATGTTAATGGATTGTCTAAGGTAACGAAAGATCCTTTTGACCTCTTTGAGGTGTTTTTTAGTTGGGCGTGCCTGATAACGCACACATACAAATGTCGCAAAGGTAATATCTGGTCTACTAGCAGTAAGATACATAAGTCCCCCAATCATACTACGATATTTTGTTTGATCTACTGGGGTACCCTGTAAATCTGCATCTAGTTTAGTAGTAGCCATTGGTGTGCTAACAGTATCACATTTTTCCATCCCGTGTTTCTTAAGAATATCCATAGTATATTGCGATTGACATATAAAGATACCCCGGGGAGATTGATGAACCTGAAGTCCAAGAAAGAACTTCATTTCGCCAATCATTGACATTTCAAAATTATCTTTCATGAGTTTTTCAAATCTTTTTGCAAAAACTGGTTTAGTTGACCCAAAAATTATGTCATCGACATAGATTTGAACTAACAAAATGTCATCCCCGTGTCTCCTTGTAAACAATGTCGGATCGACAATACCTTTTGTGAAATGGTGTTCGATTAGAAACGAGGAAAGCTTGTCATACCATGCTCTCGGGGCTTGTTTGAGACCATATAGAGCTTTCTTAAGACGATAAACGTGATTTGGAAAGTCTGGATCTACAAAACCATCAGGCTGTTGAACAAAAACCTCCTCTTTTAGTGGACCGTTCAGGAATGCTGTTTTAACATCCATCTAGAAAATTGGAAAGTTCTTGTGAGCCGCATATGCCATAAAGATTTTAACAGCTTCAAGTCTTGCAACTGGTGCAAACGATTCCTTGAAATCTATTCCCTCCTCTTGACCATATCCTTTGGCAACTAAACGAGACTTTTCTGAATAACTGTGTTTTCAGCATCAGTTTTATTTTTCCAAATCCATTTGACTTTGATTATGTTTCTGCTAACAAGACATTCGACTAGTTCTTAAACATCAAGGCGTTTGAACTGGTTAAGCTCATCTTGCATAGATTCGACCCAACTATGATCAAGCATAGCTTTCTTGATATTTTTTGGTTCAATCGTACTGACTGTGAGTGCATACATACAAACTTTTGCATCAGTTTGAAGTCTTTTCCTTGTCATAACCGGCTTTGAGGTATCACCAATCATTTGTTCAAGTGGATGATTCTTAGTCCATCTATCAATTAAGCGATGCTGTTGGTGAAATTGATGCATATTTGATGGATCCTGATAAGTTGAAAAAGATTCAGCAACATCGAATTCAGGAGTTTGTGGTGCATTATGAAACGTATTTCCATCAAAATCTGCAACGTCTTCTTGAACAAATTCATCGGCAACTTCATTCAAGACTAGAGAGTTTGGTTCAATGACAACTTGTTCTTCCGAAGAGGATACTATTGGAGGAGCATCATCCTGGTCAACGACGATTGACGATGATGAAGAAGTGTGGTCATTATCAAGAGTATTAGCAGCGGAATTATCAGACACTTCGTTTGAGCTCGTCGGATAGTATTCTTCATACATAGGACCAAACAGATTATCCAAGTCTGATGTAGAAGGTACGGATTGTGAATCTTCTGATGAATCATTGAAATTCGCGCAGTTCATTCCGGGTTCTAAATTGTTGCATTCAGAAGCCATAGCCGTGAGTTCATCAAACTTGACATGGATCGTTTCCATTATCTTTTTAGTTCGGCGGTTATAGATACGAAATCCACGTGATGACTCAGAATAACCAACAAAAATACCAATGTCAGCCTTCGGTTTCATCTTCCCAAGATCATCATGATCATTTGTTGGATAGCAAAGAGATCCAAACACATGAAAGTATTGAACATTGGGTTTTCTACCGCGAATCAACTCATACGGAGTTTTATTATGCCGAGTGTGTACAATAGAGCGATTCTGAGTAAAGCAAGCAGTAGCAATGGCTTCGGCCCACAGAAATTCTGGTGCTTTAGAAAAGATAAGCATTGTTCGAGCAGCCTCGACGAGTGTTCGATTACGTCTTTCAACAACACCATTTTGTTGAGGCGTTCGAGCAATTGAAGTTTTATGAACAATGCCTAACTTTGCATAAAATGACCTTAATTTCTCGTTTTTGAATTCGGTTCCATTATCAGTTCGAATCGTCATAATTGAAGCCTTTAGATTCCTTTGAACTTGATTAACAAAATCAATAATCATATCTGGAGCCTCATCCTTGGTGCGAAGAAAATATACCCATGTGAACCGAGAATAGTCATCAACGATCACGAGAATATATTTCTTACCATTGATACTTGCGACTCTCATTGGCCCACACAAATCCATATGAAGTAATTCGAGTTTAGATTCAGTGCTTGGAACCAACTTAGGTGGAAGTGAAGTTTTCTTACTTTTACCTTCTTCACAAGCTGAACATAAATGATTTTTGTGGTACTTAAATTTTGGAAGCCCATCAACTAGATCGTGTGAAGTGAGTTGGTTAATGGTGCCAAAATTCAAATGAGACAATCGGCGATGCCATAACTAAGATTTTGTTGATGTGGCTCTGGACATTAAGCACACTGGAGAAGAAGCCGCCATCTCGGAAATAGAGATAGTATAGAGATTTGAATCTCGAGAACCCGTAAGTAAATCATCTCCTTCTAAATTCCAAACATAACACGTGTTTGATCGAAAGGCTACTTCTAAATCTCCGTCACAGAATTGTCCAACCGAAAACAAATTATACTCAAGGCCTTCAACATAATATACATGACAAATAGTGAGATTGCCTTGAACATAATCTCCATAGCCTGTGATTGCAGCGAAATGATCATTCCTAAAGCGGACTATTCCTATGAATTATTCAACGAAATTTCTTAGTAGTTGAAGATTGCCAGTCATATGCTTTAAGCATCCATATCAACAATCCACAGAACAAGCTGGATCACCTGCATTACATGAAACAAATGCAGATGGAGGAGTGGACGGTTTTGCTACCCATTTGTGAGTGGTAACCGGTGTTTTATACTTAGATTTAACACTGGTGCTACGCTTATGCACATTAGATTGTGATTTCTCAGTTTTGCTCTTGGGTGTCCAATTAAAACCTTGTTGATATTCAAACCACTTTTGCCATTTTCTGCTTGTTGCTATTTTATTGTTCATGTAACTGCTAAGTATCCTACTTTGACTAGATTTCTGAGATAGTGGCGACACACTTGAGACCTTATTTGTTGCTGTTGTGGTTTTAGCAACACTGAATCTAGATTTTGCAACTACAGATGTAGCTCCTAAACCCTTAGATTTTGCTCCTACAGGGGAAATGAATAAGGCTCTCTTAACACTAGATTTCCTAGTCAACGTATGACGTGCAACACATTTATCATGAGAATGCAAAAATACGTCAAGACCACAAGATATACACAAAATATTCAAACCATTGTTTACAACATTTACAGTCTTGGAATTTGTTATACATGCATTGGTTTGACAAACATTCGAAGGTTTTGTTTCACATTTATTAAAATCTAAGCAAACACTATTTATTGTCTTCCAAACATTTGTAAATGAGTCCTTAGTGTTCTTCAAGACACTATTATTCGATTTATTGTCATTAGACTTGGGTCTTCTAACACTATTTGAATTGCCTACACCTGTGGAATTGGAAACATTTGTATTAGCCTTAGAATCCGGTGTGTTTGTGTCTTGTTGATTGATCTTATACATTCCTCTTGCAATTACATTCACACTGTGTTGTTATTTTTTCTCAATTGTGGAAGTAGAATGTGAAGTGACTAGGTTTGGCCTATCTGAAGTAACCTTAGTGTTTGACACGTTCTTAGCCTTAATTGCTAGATTTTTGTTAAACGGTGTTACATAGAGAAGTTGTCCTAAGGTCTCAGATTTGTCAAACATAGTGTTCACGTGCTTCCCTTTGTCAATCGTCCTAGCTTATTCTTAAGCTCAGAAATTGTCATCAAAAGATCTTGATTTTGAGCACGAACATCAGCATAATCATATGTCTTTTGACTGACTTTTTCAATCAATTCATTAATTTCATTTTGATGTTGAGCCTGTGTTGCTTTGACTGAGTTAAAAAGCCTTTGAAATTCAAGTTTAATATTTTCTATTTCTTTAACAGTAGACTCAACTTGATGTTTTACCAACACATTCTCATCATGCAATTGTTGGTAGAAATATTACGATATTTAACTATACATTCTCTTCATGTTTTGATGATGACAAACATGTAACTTATAACACATAACGTAAAGTGTAAGTTACTCGTAATCACAAATCATCAATTCATACGTCAACATCTTTCGACGTCTCAAGTTTTCTACAACAACAAATTTAAGTTCGCACCCGACGTAAATCACTAAAGGTATGAACAAACAAACTTTAATTTGTTGAATGATCAAAGAAATTTTTTATTTTTCCAAACCTTACATTTTTTTATAAAATGGAACAAACATTTTTAAAACATATACAAAACATTTTTGTATTTATAAGAAATGTTTTATTCAAAATAAATATTTTGAATTCAAATTTTCTACCCAAAAACGGCTAGAAAGTTCCAGAAAAAACCTTCCCCACAAAAGAACAAAATCGGAGCGTTTGAAAAATGGGCGGTCCCCTTAATTAATTAAGTGGACCGCCATAATTAAGGGGACCGGCTTTGTATAATTAAGGGGAACGGCCAAATAAAAAATGAATATTTTTTCCTATAAATAGTGGACTGTTTCCAGAGATTTTCTCACCTCTTTGCACATAGTTTTCTCAGATCTAAAACCTCATTTCAAAACCTTTCCTTTGATCACTTAACTTATTATAAGTATGTTTAAAATGTGATCTAATCATTCATTCATTCAAGTGCAAAGGTAGAACTTCGTTATGTCAAGGTACGATAGTCAGGTAGTTAGTGATTAATAAAATGTTTTACATTCACAAATGTATGATCGGGGTCTATGTATTTTCCAATCTTGGAGTATAGTTAGATCGTTGGTGATCTCTTGTTATGTTGTGTTTAGAGTGGTGTGATCTAGTGTGTGAGGTTATGTGAAGAAGTGCAAAGTCTGTCGGAAGGTGTGATGTGAGTGTGAAGTTGTGAAGAGAAGTATAGGGTGTGTTAGTGTCGTGAAAATGTAGGAGTCGTGAGAGTGGTTCTAGTAGGATTAGAATCGACATTTTTGCCTGTGTCGGAAATTGGTGTAATGAAAAGGTAGGGGTTCGGTTTTGACCTTATATGGGAGATTGGTTGTATAATGTAGTAATCTCTCGAGTGGGGTACTCGGGGAAGTGGATTAGGGCAAAGAGGTGTTCGTGGCGAAACATCTATAAATCATCGTGTCCGGTTTGCATTTCCTTTTAATTATCTCTTTACTTTTATGCTCGCATTATCTTATATTTATACTTGCAATTGTGTGTGTGATGTGTTGATTTATTGTTTAATTATGTTTATGTCATTATTCATGTGATTATGTGTGTTGGTTTGTATTGTTGTAAATCGATGTATTACTATGTGTATATAACTCGTATGAACACTCATCATATTGTGTCACGCTTGATCGGTAATTTGATACAAAACATTTTAAGATTTTAAATGGAAACGTATTCACCCCTCTCTACGATTTCTACAATTGGTATCAGAGCCACGTCGCTCTAATTTTCAAAACAAATGGTTTTAAAAATTGAGTATGATCCATGTATCAAATTACCCATTAAGGGGGATTAAATATGAAAGCGTTTTGTTGATTAACTTTTATTAGTTTTGACGTTATACACACTAATTATACTAGCTTGAGATAAAAATAATGCTTAAAATAAGTGTTATATGTTCGGTATCAAATTCAGAAAGTTGTACACCTTTCCGCAAAGTCAGAAAATAATTTTTTACAAAAATCGTAATTCTGAGTATCAAGTGGGCGACCCCCTTAAATATTTGGGCGGCCCCCTTAATTCCTGGTCGGTCCCTTATATAATTATGGGGGGGGTTGGGTGGGGGGGGGTGGTGGTGGCGGTGGTTGGGGGTGGGGGGTGACCGCTGTCTGATCGGAGATTGTCGAAAACTTTGGAAATTTCATTATAAATCCTACCGTAACTCCGTAGAAGTCGTGCCACCCGGCGTTTTAAAGATAATTAAGTCTACTTTATTTTAAGTACTTCAGAATTATTCCAAAACTTAAATTTAAGTCAGGAAATGCAAAATACTATATGGTGGTCAAAAATTTGTGTTTCGTTTTGACGTAAAACTTGTATTTTACCTTTTCCTTCGAGTCGGGCATTCCTAGTTGGTATATCTTTGAAAAATTAAGTATTTATCTTTTCAAAATATTGATCTTGATTAACTTATGAAATGGGAGGAAATATTTTATTTTCAATAAAACGAACTAAGTTATAAACCATTGTTGTATTTAATACACAAAATGACGACAAGTGCTTTTATGTGTTATGCTATATGATTACATGCACTTCTTTGTGTCTTAGTATTGTTAATAGAAAATATTAAATGATCGTTGCTTTTGAAATTTAGCTAATTGAATATCTAAGCACATGTGCCATGTATTATATTCGTTTGTAGCTAGTTTTTCGGATTATGCCTAACTAGAGTTTATGTTAGATTTCTTGCATTAAAATTGCAAAATTGTTCTTGCATTGCATATAGGCATAGATGGCTTAATGTTACTCAAACATCTTGTAAATCTTTTCGAGTATGTGAATATACTTAGGAATAAAAGTTTAATAACTTGTCTAGTATATTTTTAAATGAGTTAAAACTAGGTCGCCTTATATTTCAAATGATTTAATCTTTTTTCCAAAACACGTTTAAATATTTTTAACAACTTACCTTGTTTGACCTTATGTTGTTTAAATAAGAGAAAATGGATCATTTTAATACATTAGTATTTATATAAAAGAAAAAGTATTTTCAAACTCTAAGTGTGTTTGAATTTATCAAATAACACTACATAATTCTATTTCTATTCATTTTACAAGAGTTGTGTTTTGTAATAATTAATTGTATGAATTGTTCCAAAAAGGTGCTCTCATTGTACATAACAATAAATGTCTTCAAATAAACAAGGTAATGTCAAATCATGTAAGAATAAGTTAAATTTTCAACATTCATTAACCTCACTTCACAAATATTCTTAAGATTATGAAACCACATATTAAAAATGTTTATTACTTTAAATGATGTGTTCGTGAGGGTCCAGAAGAAAGATCTCGATTATATTTGATTCATTATTCAAATTTGACCATTATGGTTGATATATTTATCGAATCTAATTGACAAGTCTTTGAGTATGGACAAGAAATCGGATTCTTATTTGTCTAGCTTTAAGATTAATATCAAAATATAACGAGAGATATTATCTTAGAACCCTTAACATTTTTTTACTCAATACACTCGAATGATATGAAAGTAGCGACATCCTTTATCCAGGACATAAGAGTTGATCGGATCTAATTTCACACTTGTGAAAATGATGTCTATTGAGTCTACTTGTCAATTGTAATTTTGATTCCAAATACTTAGCAAATTATATGCATAAAATACCAAATTGGAAGTCAGAATGACGATCTTTAGATGTTTCGTCTGAAATATTCAAGCGATTTACATTGCAATGCAATTGGTAAATTTGTCATTTTCGAAAAACCAAACATGAGCAAACTTACAACATATGTAATCTTCGCTCATACAATATAAAAAGCACAAACTCACAGCTAAATTCATTTTAAAACTAAATTCTCAAATAAGAATAATACTCTTGTTCATTCATCGACGGTTAACATGATGTTTGGGAAAATTATGTTTAGAATTCATCGATTTATTGTATTTAAACGATAATAAAGGGATATATATATCCTAGGCATTTTATTTTCTTGTAGCATGAATGGTTGTGTTTCAGAATATACACTACCTATTATTTGTTTGATTGTGATAAATAACATTGACAAAAATAATAATCTTAGAAAATCATATTTGCTTAAGATTAAAATATGTCACGTTTTAATCATTTATTATTTATGAATCACAAACTTAATAAAGATAAATAATCTTAATGAGATTCATTTCACAAGATATGCTAAGGAGCATTCTTAAATCAAGCACATCTATTAAATCAAGCAATATGCCATCAAAACTAAACAACCGGTAAATCTTGAACAAAAGATTAAAACTTTTTTATTACGATTATCTAAACATTCAACACATCTCTATTAGAATTGTGTGTAAAATATATCATCTATATTTACCGTCATAAAAACATGGTGCTTGAGTCACATTAGGCCAAGTATTAGTGAGCCAGCAACTCATATTGGTTGTTCTTCGATAGGTATTTTGGAACTCAATTTCTTCTAAAATGAGAATGACTACTGGAGAACCTATTGTACTAGAAATTCACTTTAACCTAACGGTTGAATTGCTTCTATATGAGAAGTTGGGTGTGTGTAACCCGTGAAAATGGTCGTGTTTAGCTTTAATTGAGCACCACTAGTAATAGTCTCATATTCATTCCTCCAATTGATTATAATACGTTCTTCCTAAAAATATACATAAAGTTAGTTTCATCTATAAACTTTGTCTTAGAATTGTTCTTTCCTAGATTTATGGCATTTCTCACATATATTGTTTTAATATCATAAGATGTTAACTTGCTCCTTATGTGATATGATTATTGCCTACATAGTGATCTTGTGATCCATCGATTATTTGTTTGGTTAATTAAATGATGGTTTATTGTAAAGGTTTTTTTCTTTTTCAAAACAATTCAATATAATTTGTCTTAGTATATCTAAATAATAATGTTAATTGTAAATGTTAACATGTTTTATATGATGTTTGCGTTTAAAATAATCATGATTCTTACGTGACGCTTTACATGACTTACATGTTAATTGTGCATTTACTCTATATTGATTTGATGCATAAAGGATTGGATATGCCCATCTCGATAAAACTTTTTGACGTCATATAGTCTTACACATTAATTTCTTTAGTTATTGCGTTGATACATGCTTAAATATTCTTACATGCTTAATTCTATAAGTTTTATGCATCTAGGTATATATTTCTTGACATTATAATTTATACCCTTATTACATGTGAACCTTAGTGTCACAATCTGATAGGTCATAATAGTCTCAAAATGGTCTTAAGTATCCTAGAGTCTCCATGACACTCTTTCTTATTCTTATTCTTGTTTCACTTCCAAAACAATCCATCTTGTTCACGGATAGTTAGATACAAATCCAATACACCTCTAAGTAGGTTTGATCGTCCGAAATGTTTAAGTATTTTAAATTAGCGAATTGCAATTAAAATGTCACTCGTTGATCATGTCAAATTTGTTTCACAATACTTTAATTGACTCTTCTAGTATTAGATGTAAATACCTTTCGCCTTCTTTTTCTGCTACCATCATCGATTCAACCTCTACTGGACATGGATTGTCCTTTAAAATTTTCAATACTCGAGAAGAGCTACATAACTTCGTGGATGAAGTTCATTGTATGCTATCGGTCATTCATCTTGTCATTGTCAAGCTCATCGCTTTAATCTTCATTTGTTTTTATTTTATTTTTCTTTATGTCGGATGGTGCACGAATTTAATAGGATGGGAAACACTCTCACTCTCCTATATCTTTACTTTACTCTCAAAACCTCAGAACTATTATACCTTTCTTGTTAGTGATACATAAGTTCTAGTCATCTCAACCACCAAGTGAAATATAAAAACCGAGTCATCTTTGTACTACTAATATCGAAGTCATAAACCTAGTTTACTCTTCACAAGATGATTCACGCGTAACATTTTTTAACATTCAATAAGTCGATGTTACCCACACTACATTCAATGAAGGTTTGAACCATTCTTTCATGCTAAACTAAACCCTATGACCCTCCTTATGCGGCTCTTGAATTAAGGGCAATCGTCTTTCCATTACATATAAAACATGTGTTGCTATGAAGTCAAAGATCAAGTGTATTTCACAATGAAAATGCGTCTTATCCACTTTTCCTAAAGTGAAGAACACAACGAATCATCAAGACATTCAAGTGTTATCGAATATTACCAATGTTGTGACTTTTATTTTTATTTTATTATTTTATCCACTTATATGAGTGAAGACAAACGAAGACAGACATTCAAGCTTCAAGTGTTATTGAGTGTCAACACTTGTTGTGTTTTTATTTTATATTTCCACTTTTAAAAAGTGAGAACAAAGAGGTTAATTAGTTAAAGTGTTATTGAGTCATTCAATATCGTGTCTATTTTTTTATTTCCACTTTATAGCATGTAACGAAACAAAGAAGATATCAGATTCACATGTTGTCGAGGCAACCATAATGTCGTGGTCTTTTATTTCATTTCACTTTTAGCAAGTAAAGAACACAAAGAAGATATTTAGCTTCAAGTGGTTGTTGAGTCACCAAAAATAGGCACAAACATGAAAAGTACTACCACCTCATTTACATATCCACTGCAAAAACATCCCAACAACATTCATGGATTCACAAATCATCCACTTTTTCAAACAGATATTCTATCTAAACCGTATTGGGTCACCTTTTGTCATCACCTTCTGTTCCATTCAAAGTCAGCATTCTTCGTCTTTTTAACGTTTTAAAGAACGTATCATTTTCATTTTTTTAAACACTTTTAGAGTATATATTTTGGCATATCTCGCCAAGATATTCGGTAACATTCATCTAAGTATAAATGTTACATTTAGGATATGTTGTATACAAAATCATCTATCGTTCAACATCTTAGTTCAACATAGGTCCTTACTATCTTGTTTATCCTTAAAACACCCCAATCATGAAAAAGCATACATACCCTTGATGAAATTCGAAAGTTATCCGGATTTCAAATCATTTATCTTGGTAAGATGATGATATTCTCATTATACTAGTGTGTCAATCAATAAATGAATTTTGTTCTCGTTTATTAAAGTCGGTATTTTACCAAAGGGTGTTGGTCGAGTCTTAGCCCTTAAGCATGTGTCGGTCAAATCTTATCATTGGTTCTCAAATTCCATGTTTTAAGCTTTCATCATTTTTTTATTTGGTTGTGTCTTTTATATACACCCCCAATTTGGGGTAGTAGCTGGAATAATGTAATCTGGGAGCGTTACATCATAGATCATAGCACAAGATATGAGAACGGACCTCTAGAAGAGTCGTTCAACACGGATACATTAATTTATTGGAAATTGTTTTTTAATACAAAGCACAATAGGCTTAAAAATAGTTCAACACTTGATAAATAAGATTTTAGATCATAACAAGTAACCAAAATGTATTGACTCTAATCTTTAATGCTGACTCACCCCCCAAAAGAGTGACCCCAAACTGTACTCTTAGACCTGTGCTTCAGGACCGAGAAAACCATGCTTTAATACAACACATAAAGTTGGTGAAATTCATAGGTTTATATAAATTTATGTAGGGACGCAAGATATCATAAGTGTATGTAATGCAACAGATGCAAACATCACAAAGTGTATTACGTTTTTCTAAGTCATGTCACGAAGTTGACATTATCGAATTGCTAATATAAATTGCCTACGTTGCCCGTGGTGATGTTCTAACCCGCAACATCAAATCCGACATGTATACATGGTGGTTACTCCGTGGACACCTTGAGGAGCTACTCACCCAGATGGGAATGATCAATCCAGATAGATCTATTTATAACTATTGCGTCAACATAACGTAATTGACAGTTCATGATAATGGGTCAGTGGGTTGTCGTACTAGGCAAAACGTAATCATGAAAATAATTGTACACTTGCTTCAATTGTAAACACAAGCATCGTTTCTCACCCAAAGTGTAATCATTTAAATAATTATTAAAGCGTGGGGCTTTTGAACTCTCCTTGTAAGTAGTTCTCGTGAAATAATGGTAATATACCCATGTATGGCAAATGAATCAACCGTCAAATTACCTAAGTAAATATCGGACCAGTCTTAGTCTACAGTATTGGCGAACGATTCATGTTAAAAACTACAATAATTTGCTACTTTATATATACTGTTATCACTTGTGTGGTGTTGTATATGTTTATTGTATTTGTTGTTGCTCGTTGGCTCTTGGGAAGGTGTACCTCTATGTATGTACATGTATAGGTATACACGTCTTAATAAATTAAGTATTTATTTAATTGTGTGTTTTGTATTTATAAACCATGATTTTAACTTGTAATAATATCCTCATTATATTATGTCTAGTCCGATATGTCAAGTATTTATAGAACCATTTTAGTTTTATATCAAACCCTTAGGTTTCTAGATTGGCAAAACTTGTCCTTATAGTTTAAAATAGTCAAATTACAACCTATACCCCTAGGTTTTCATGTTGACACTTTTAGTCCCTTGACTTTAGAAAGTTTACACTTTAGTTTAGTTTATGTTCTAAACAATCCCTTAAGGTTTCTAAATGTTAGGATCAGTCCCCCTTAACTTACAAAACAGTAGGTTTACAGTTTTAACCTTCAAGTTTTTATTTTGACACTTTTAGTCCCTTAACTTAAAAAAATCATATTTTAAACCCGTTTTTAATGTGTCTACAAGTGGCACAAGACTTCCATTAAGCATAACATGCAAATAAGCTGTTTTACTTCTAAAAATAAGCTCGGATGAAGCTTATTTGGGCTTATTGGGCTTTTTGGGCCGATAACTAATTCAAATAAGCCTTTAAGGTCCAATAAGATGTTCAGCTAGTTTTTCAAGCAGTTTGATGCAATTAAGTCATTTAAGTTTAAGTAAGTTGTTTTGGCTTATTGGCTTATCCCATAAGCCATAAGCCACGGTAATGGGCTTTTGGGTCCATTAAGGGTTTTAGAAGTGCAAGGTTCGTTATCCTTAGGTCCATTAGCACTCTAAGCTTTTAATAAGCCCATAAATATGTATAATCTCTCAATTAAGCTGTTCAAGCTTATTAGGGGCTGTTGGGCCCATATTGGGCCTCGCTAATGGCCATTAGGTCCATTAAGGTCTGTTATGGTTTCTAAGTGTGTTTATACAACTATGTTCAATAAGCTCTCAAAACCTTCAATAAGCTCGATGAGCTTCTTAATAAGCTGTGGGCCCTAGTTAACTGACTGTTGGGCTCATTTAACGCTCGTTAATGGACTTTTTTTTGGCCTCCAACAGGTCCGTTAGTGGCCCGTAAGCTTATTAGTGGTTTAGGGTTTAGTTGAGTTATCGTTTAAGCACATTAAGCTACTATTAAGCTCTTTAAGTTATACATAAGCCATCCTATAAACCTGTTTGTCCCATTCGTAGGCTTCGTAGCCCAACAGTGGACTTATAGTTCACTGTGGTGCGTTTGGTTTGTGTTGTGACAATTTGATCACTAGTAACCCAAAACAAGCTCGTCTAGCACTCATATGGGTCGTGTTTACCACATGCAATCGTCCAACTAGTTAGTATACATCTTCCCATGCCAAGCTTTTTTATGTCTTGTGAAAAAGTTTAGTGTAAGTTTTCATGTAGTTCGGTGTGTAAGTTGTTTTCAATATAACTATTATATATCCCTAGTCCTTGATAGTCTTATTTTTGTACATTGTTAAACCTTTTTGGACCACACAATGTTGATTTTTTACATGTATATTGCTGTGAAACAGTTTGATTGCACCACGCAGCACAAAGCTCATGTTAGTTTGTAATTACAAAACTAACGCGACTCAAATGACTAACAAAACAATATAAGAAAAGCATGGTATGAACATGTAAGCTTAGAACGCGACTTACAAAAAGTCCTAGAGTCTTAGCTTTGAGTTTATGTGAGTAGGATGACAACCCAATGTGTATACCCTATTGTATATCGAACCCGAAGCTTCAAAGCTCTTTAAGTATCCCAATCTTTGCTCGTGTACCCTTTAATGTTCTTGTATCGGAGCCTAGTATCCAACTATGCTTGAGTAGCCTAGTAGTAAAGGTGTGGGTGTGTATGGGTTCAGTTAGGGTCAAATCAAGAAGAGAGTAAGAGAGGTTTTGCTTGGAGAGAGTTTGTTATGGGGGGTTTTTAAGAGTTGTAAGAAGTGTTAAGTGTCAAGTACGAGTGGGTTTATATAGGCTTAAGGTTAGTTAGCTTTTCTAGTCCCTAATCCAAACCAAATCGTGCCCTAATAGGGTGGTTTTATGGGTTTCTGTTAAAGCACTCGATGGTTTTGTTAATAACCTTATCTAAGTACATCCATAAATGCAAGATCATTGTAAATATTGCTTAGGATTTTGTTAATCTTGGGTTTGTGTAGTGTTGTGTGGTTGCCGCGGGTATCCAAGACACAAAGAGGGGCAAATGTGGTCTTTATGCTTTTGGTCAATATGGCTTTTAATCAAAGTTTATAACCTAGGTAACTACATTAATTAGTTAGATTGGGGTCTTGTACTTAGATAGATATAGAAGATTTCTAGTTGTTTAGGATGCTTGGTCGTGTAGCATTAGGATGGGAAAAGAGGGATTAAATCATCATGCAGATAAACAAGTTACAATCTTTAATTATGAGATAATTTGCTACAAGATTTGCATAGGACCTAGTTGTTTGCACAGGAGTATGGTGTTTTAATCTCACATCGGCCTTCCATACTTTATAACACGAAAACCAAATCATTTTTGTTTTTACGGGTTAAAAGTGGTTATTGGATTGAGTCTAGGTAAGTCTAGGCATTTATGGGGTGTGCCTAACGTATTTTATTATGACCGTAAGCCTTTTACGTGATCAATAAAAATAAAACACGCAAAGTTAATAATTATCTTTCTAATAATTACATAATATTTGCTTGACGTAACCCTTAATTTATTTGGTGACCGTTTACGTTAAATGATTATTTCTAGTCTACGCGATTTAGCTTAAAGGTTAAATTAAAAGTAGACGCGTACCGGACTAAAATAAATAGTGAAGAATAATAGGAGTCGTAAAATGATCTAAAAATCTGAAATGTTACATCTTTAGTGCCACACTTTAGAGTGCATATACCTAAAACATACATGATTTGTTCCTCACTAAGTGTCTTGCATATATATCTATCATTATCATTATATATATGTGCATTTTCTACTAACTTTGTTTTGTAGCACTTTTCCGTTACTCGATTTCTTGGTGCCCTAATCAAGGGGGAGCATTTGCAAACGTCCAAGCCATTACCGTTTTGCAAAACCGTTTAAAAGAAATCTAACATTTCTTGATTTGTGTATTTTCATACCTATATATTATTTTTTTATTGCTCGAAATAACTTTAATGTAGGTTAAGAGTTTGCAACTAATTTGATCCATGGATCTGCTTGAGTCAATGTTCAAGGGATGTCATTGTTTAAAAGGGATTGATAGAATCAAGACTTCACTTAGGATGATGCAAGCTCGCCTCTTTGATTGAAGAGTTGAAGTGTAGTTAAAGTCTCGTCTAGGAGTCCACCTTTTTGTTTCGACAAAAGGGGGAGAAGAAGTGTAAACAAGTAACTTATACATTTTACTATGAGTTATAGTTTACATATTTTGTCATCATCAAAAAGGGGGAGATTGTTGGTAGAAATATTACATTACGATATTTAATCTATACATTCTCTTCATGTTTTGGTGATGACAAACATGTAACTTATAACACATAACGTAAAGTGCTTAAGTTACTCGTAATCACAAATCATCAATTCATACGTCAACATCTTTCGACGTCTCATGTTTTCTTCAACAACAAATTTAAGTTCGCACCCGACGTAAATCACTAAAGGTATGAACAAACAAACTTTAATTTGTTGAATGATCAAAGAAATTTTTTATTTTTCCAAACCTTACATTTTTTTATAAAATGGGACAAACATTTTTAAAAAACATATACAAAACATTTTTGTATTTATAAGAAATGTTTTATTCAAAATAAACATTTTGAATTCAAATTTTCTACCCAAAAACGGCTAGAAAGTTCCAGAAAAACCTTCCCCACAAAAAGACAAAAAAGGGAGCGTCTGAAAAATGGGCGGCCCCCTTAATTAATTAAGGGGACCGGCCATAATTAAGGGGACCGCCCTTGTATAATTAAGGGGACCGCCCAAATAAAAAATTAATATTTTTCCCTATAAATAGTGGACTGTTTCCACAGATTTTCTCACCTCTTTGCACATAGTTTTTCTCAGATCTAAACTCTTCTTTCAAACCTTTTTCTTTGATCACTTAACTTGTTATAAGTTTGTTTAAATGTGATCCAATCATCCATCCATTCAAGTGCAAGAGAAGAACTCTCGCTATCATCAAGATGCGAAGTTATGTAGTTTAGTTAGTGCATTCGTGACATGTCTTACATTCACAATGTATAGATCGAGTCCATGTATTCCAAACTTGTGTAATAGTTAGATCATGGTGATCATAAGAAGGTATGTTAGATCATGATGATCTTGGTAGTGTCTTGGTGATGTAAAGTTGTGAAGTGTAGGGAAGATGTGAAGTGTAGTGAAGTTGTGAAGTGTAGGGAAGTTGTGAAGTGAAGTTGTGAAGTTGTGAAGTGAAGAAGTTGTGTAGTTGTGAAGTTGTGTTGTGAAGTCGTGTAAGTAGTGAAGAAGTTGTGAAGTCGTGATAGATTGGTTCTAGCTAAGATTAGAACTCGACATCTAGCTTAGTGTCGGAAATTGATATAAGCAACGTTGTGTACGGTTTTCTCCGCCTAAAGGGAGCTTGTTGACTAGTGAAGATAACTCTCGAGTTTGGTGCTCGGAGAGTGGAGTAGGGCGAAGAGGTGCTTCGCGATCGAACCACTATAAATCATCGTGTTCGGTTTGCATTTCCTTTTACTTATCTCTTTACATTTATACTTGCATTTATCGCTCTATATTTATATTTGCAATTGTATGTTATGTTGCTTATATAGTTTTGATTGTGTTTGCGTCATGGATTGATGTGAATATGTATTGTTGGTATAGAATTTATATAAACACTCTTCATATTATATCATGCTTGATCGATGATTTGATACGAAACATTTTTAAGATTTTAAAAGGAAAACATATTCACCCCCCCCCCCCTCTACGATTTCCACACTAATTTTTTTTCTATCTTTCTTCAGATCAAATCCTGCTGATATTTTTACCTGTGTTACAGGAAATTCTTATCAGAGCTAGTAGATTAAAGAAGTGATGGTGGATAAGGGAAAGAATTCAAGTGTGGAAATATAATGGCAAAGCAGATTACTATTCTAGGATTACAAGTATTATGCTTGAAAGTGGTAGTTATATTTACGTGGGGCAAGTTGATTCACACGGTTATCGTAACTGGAAGAGTGGACAACTAGTATGTTGTTCTCAAAGCACTTGATGAAGGCCCTTATATGTTTAAGATTTTCACTCCTGAAGGCTCGCCAATACCACGATTGCAAACTGCAGAGGATCTTAAAGGTGATGACTTATTGCTCCATGATGGTGAAATGGAGGTCATGATATATAATTCTATTTTATTCTAATGAGATTTACAATTCTATGGATGCTTGCACTTCGGCCAAGGATATGTGGAAACGAGTTGAACGTTTGATGAGGGGAACTATACAAAACAAAGTTGACAAAGAAATGCGTTTTACGAACGAATTTGATCAATTTGTTGTTGAACCAGGGGAAGCACTTGTTTCTGTCTCCACGTTTTGCTCAGTTATGAATGATTGAACGAATAACCATAACTTTCCAACTGTTACAATTAACACAAAGTTTCTGAATAGTTTGCAACCGGAATGGTTGAAATATGTGACTCAAGTTCATCTTGCTAAACGATTGACTGTGGATTTGTTTGATGATCTTTTTGATTATCTTCAGCAATTTGAGAAATTAGTTAATGCTTCAAGAGCAAAGAAGTTAGAAAAGTCTCATGACCCTTTGGCTCTAGTGACATACGGGTTCATCCTCTAGACAAAACATCATCCTTATTATGTGACCAGCCCTACGTCTGTGGTTGATTATGATGATGAGTACCAACAGGATGATGTTCACAACAATTCTGAAGATCCTCTAGTCTCTGCGATGTTGCTACTTGCAAAAGCCATTACTTAAAATTTCTCTAATCCAACAAATAATCGTCTTCGTGCTTCATCCAATACCAGAATCATGCAATCATTAAGAGACAGGGGTGATATTCAAAGAAGGAATATCTGGTAATACTAAGAAGAATAGCAAACTGTGCTAGTTCAAGGAGGAAGTTGTTGAGGGACATTAAATGCTCCAAAGAGACTGGAAATGTTTAAAGGACTCTTCAAACTCCATCATCAGGCAATACTTCAATTGTTCAATGCTACAACTGCAGTGGAAAATGACATTATGATAGGAATTGTTCAAAGCCAAGGGTTCATGACTCGAAGTATTTCATGGAGCAAATGTTGCTGGCAAAACAGGGTGAAGCTAGCGTAATTCTTACTAATGAAGGCAGAAATGATGTCTCTTTGCTAATGCTTCAATGATGGAAGAAATTGAAGAAACTCAGTGCCAAAACATATGCTTTAATGGCCAGAATTTAACCAGCTTGATCATACTTCTGGATTGATGGGCAAGCTATGAGTTTGTTATTTATAAGTAAGGTACGATCTTCATCCATCGAGAGAATAATGAACCATGTATCACAACTCATACATAAATTTATTAACAGTACCATTGGTGATGATCAAATTAATAGAAATATAAATTTGATTCATTCAAGGGAAATGTTAATAGTGGCAGTGTTGAAAAAGATACACATGTTCCTGATCTATGTGCAGTAGAAAAACTTGCTAGAAATGCATATCAGGAAGCTGAAAAACAACAAATATTTGCTCAACAAGTTCAAAAACAAAACACGCATTTGACTAGTCAGCTTGAGATGTATAAGGAACGGGTTTAGATTGGAAGACTAATTAAGGTTATAATATTCTCAACTAATTTCTTGATGCTGATGAACGGGCAAAACGTTATAATAAACAAGCTCAGTCTCAATTAGTTCGTGATCGAGATATCATTCGAGATCTCGAAAAACAACGAGATAAATTAGATTTAGATGTCAAAAATTACAAACGGAAAAATGAGGAATTACAAAAGACTCATTCAATTTTAAAAAGGCAAATGAGTAAAAAAGAGGATACTTATCATGATACTATTCTAGATCTTGAGGCCAAACTGAAAAAGAATGTTGATCTGATTTTGAAACTTGGTAATTCTTTACAAGGAATGTTTATGCTTGGACCAAAACCATTGTCTGTGTATGATCAACAATTAAAACATGGTTTGGGGTATCCGAATCCTTATACACTCAAGCAAGAAATTTCAAAGTGTCCAAAGTTATATGTTGCATCTAGTTTGGGTAATTTAGAAATTCCTTTGAATGTTAGAGATTCTGATGACACTCTTGAGGATGCTTTCAAAATTCAACAAAAAATGAAAGAAAAAAAATAAATGATCCAATTGCTGTTGCGAACAAACAAAATTGTTGGACAATTGATTACAAACAATTAAATGCGCTTTATAATGACTTTGTTCCTCAAAAAGAATCATTCGTTGAACAAACATGTTCTTCATCTTCTTATATTCCCTTTGTTAAGATTCTGGAAACAAAAACAATGCCAAGTGAGTTACCTTTGATCAATGAATTATTCAATATAAAAGTTGGATTTGAAAAGTTGTTTCTGTTGATAAAACAGAACAGTAAAAGGGCAAGCATGTTTTATACATCAAAGGAAGAGATAGCTCTTAATGATTTTTGTCGAGATCAAGTTAAACCACTTCTTAATGAATTACTGGATTACTTTGATGGCTTTCAGAATCTATTTCAAAGGGATATAAAAGAAATGAAAGATGCGTTTGAGCAAAATGATGTTTATCTTGATGAGATTGAAAGGCAAAATGATTTGTTGAAAGATCAACTTTTGGAAGCATCACTCAAACATGATATTGAGCTATGTGTGTTGTTAAACCATGAATGTGTTGATAAGTCCTTACATGATGAACTTGAACAAGTCAAAAAGAAATCTTTAGAGATTCAAGAGGGTTTGAAAGCAAGAATAAAAATTCTTGAGAAAGATGTTCAAAGATGTGAAAAACAAAGTGTTGATTTTGAGTTAAAATTGCAACATGAAAAAGAAAAACATAAATGGGATTCTTCGAAGAATAAAAACTCAAAACCTCTTGATTTCTCTTGGATTTCTAGAATACAGAAACTTGAGGATGAGAACGTGTCTTTGGATTTTAAAGTACAATCTTTGATAAAAGAACGAGATAATGCCAAAATGGAATATAAAAAGCTTTTCGATTCAATCAAAAAGACACGGTCTCAAACTCAAAAGGAAATGGATGAGTTAATTGCTCATGTCTCTGAGAAAACTTATGCATATGGTGCTATTCGTGCTGAGAATCAGAATCTTTTACATACCATATCTGAGTTGAAAGCTAGAATGAAAAATGGTGAAAATGGTAAGTCTGTGAATACTAAGTTTGACAAGACACATGGTTCTCAATCTTTTCTTTGTGTCACACCCTTAAATAAAAATGCTTCTCAAAAGCAGACGGTTGTTTTAAAAACAAAAGAAAACCATGTTGAGTCAAAACCAGTCACTTTACAGACTTCACATAACAAACAAACAGGGACACATCAAAACACAAATGTCATTAGCCCTGGAATGTACAGAGTTGTCACACAACAAGAATCACAAACAAACAAGACTAAGAATGTGTTATCTTCTACAGGAATGAATGCTACATCTAGTGTTAAAGGACCAAAGAGTAGAGATTCACAAGTCAAGACCAGTGTCTTAGATGTCTCTAAGAATGAAGCAAAGAAAGAAGCAGTTTATGTTAGGAAAAATAAGCAAACAGATAATACATTTGCTAAAGTTATGTCAAACAAGGAGAATGTAATTGATGTTGCTGTTGCAAACGCTTCTAAAGCGAAAACTTTGTTATGTGTTTCTTGTATGCAAAATGTGCTTATTCTCTGTCATGATAAACGTGTTACTAAGCATAAATTGAATGTGCGTTCGAATGCTCGTAGAACCTTCTCTGTTAATTCTAGGATACCAAAATCTTTAGAAACTACTTTTGTAGCTCCTAAGACTAGGTTTTTTGAGAAAGTGACACAATCTAAGACTTTAGATACTAATTATGTAGCTTCCAAATCTAAGATTGATGAAGCAAGTGCATCAAAAGCTAGAGATAAGGTTTATAGTGCGTTTAAGAAAAAGAAAAGAAACATGCATGATAAACCATTAAGCCCATTCATGCTAAACAAGATTCGGACAAATAGATTATGGCAAAAATGGTTTGAATCATAACCAAATGTTATGTGGACACCTGTTAACACGAAGTCACATGCTCAGACTAATCCTTCGAATACGAAACCACTGGTTTCAGTTAAGAAATGGATAGTCAAATTGCCCAGTTGTCCATGTGTTACTTCTTCTTGTGTTGCAGGTAGTCCAGATCGTACTATGGGTTGTTGACAGTGGTTTTTCAAAGCATATGACGGGTGATCATTCACTATTAAGAAACTTTGTTGAAAAGTTCATGGGAACCGTTCGCTTTGGAAATGACAACTTTGCAGCTATTACAGGCTATGGTGATTATATACATGGCAATATCACTATTTGTCATGTATATTATGTTGAAGGTCTTTCACACAATCTCTTTAGTGTTGGACAATTTTGTGATGGAGATTTGGAAGTGGCTTTTCATTCTAAAACATGTTATGTTCGAAATCTGGAAGGAGATGATTTGCTCACAGGCGGACGCAATTCAAATTTATATACTATCTCCATTTCAGACATGGCTGCTTCTTCACCCATTTGTCTAATGTCCAAAGCAACTTCAACAAAGTCATGGTTATGGCATCGACATCTGTCGCATCTTAATTTTGGCACCATAAACGATCTAACCAAACTTGACTTGGTTGACGGTTTACCAAAGTTCAAATATGGAAAAGATCATCTTTGTTCTGCTTGTGAAAGAGGAAAAAGCAAGAAAGCTTCTCATCCATCTAAATTGATTCCAAGTGATTACTCCAAATTGGATTACTTCATATGGATTTGGTGGGGGGGAGGTGATCATTGAGAGTAGCTTACGGTCAATGAAAGAAGATATTTTGTGATAGTGGGTGTTTTTCTAGATTTCAGTGGTTTTATTTTCTTAGTTCGAAAGACGAAACTCCAGCGATCATCAGAAATTCATTGTCAAGTTAATTGAATTATCAAATCCAAAGTTTTGCAAGCTTGACAGATAATGGCACTGAATTCAACGAATGCAATTCAAGCTTATGACGAAAAGTAAGGCAATATGCAACACTTTTCAATTGCTCGCAACCTCAGCAAATCGGAGTAGTAGAACGAGTCTAATCGTTACTCTGGTTGAGGCTGCTCGACAAAGGCTTATTTTTATTCAATGTTAGAATATCTTTGAGACTGAAGCAGTTGCTACAACATGTTTTACTCAAAAACGCGTCAAATCGTCAAACGACACAATAAATAACCTTATGAGCTGTTACGTGGACGAAAGCCCAAATGTTGAGTATTTTCGTGTGTTTGGCTCATTGTGTTATCGACAAATGACCATGATGATTTGGGAAAATGAAACCTAAAGCAGACATTGGGGTTTTTATTGGTTATTCAGAAACATCAAGAGGTTTTCGAATCTATAACCGTCGCACCAAAAGGATTATAGAGACTATTCATGTCAAGTTTGATGAGCTTACAGTGATGGCTTTCTGAAACAGCGATTGTTTAGAAACCCGATCATTCATCGATTTAATAATCAAAATTCATCAGATGACTTAATGAATACTCCTTCAAAAGAGGATTTAGATCATTTGTTCGGTCCAATGTTTGAAGATTATTTTGAACAGAAATCTTCTGATTTTTCATCATTCGCTGCATACTCGAGTAATCAAGAAGTACCTTTACATCTTCAATCATTGTTGAAACACATGAGGTCCTGTGGTTGTCACAACATCGGACGAACAAACTTCTCAATTTCTCTTTACTAGAGTCTGATGAATTCAATCAAGAAGATTCTGCTGATTTTATGGTAATACACAGTTTGTTCCATATGATTCTCTGAATCATGAGGAAATTGAGTCATCTACAATAAATCTCGAACCATCAAATGTGCAGAATTTCCATCAAGTACAACCCTCGACTTACATTTGGACAAAAGATCATCCTTTAGACCAAGTTATTGGTGACCCATCCAAACCTGTTATGACTCGTCAACGGCTACATACTGATTCTGAGGTTTGCATGTATGCATTAACGTTTAGAAATTGAACCAAAAGCTCATCTAAAGAAGCTATGGCGATCATAGTTGGGATTGCGTCCATGTAAGATGAGTTGAATCAAATTTGAAAGACTTCAGTTTGGATTGGTTCCACGATCAGAAGGAAGACTGTTAGTGCCTCTCATATGGCTTTGAAGAATAAGTGTGATGCAGGAATAATAGTGTGGTTCTTAAACAAATCTCGTCTTGTGGGGCTAATGGTTATAGCAAGACTAAGGCATTGATTTTGAGGAGTCATTTGCTCAGTTGCTTGTCTTGAGGTTCGGGATGTCATTGCTTTTGTTGCTTATGAATAATTACTATCTTTCAAATGGATGTCAAAACAGCTTTTTTCAATGGTCATTTGACAAGAAAAGAAGTTTCTGTCAGCCAACCTGAAGGGGTTTATTGATTCTGAATTTCCAAATCACGTCTACAGGTTGAAAAAAGCTCTATACGGTCTTAAGCAAGCACCTCGTGCATAGTATGATAAACTGTCTTCTTTTCTAATTGAACACGGGTTCAATAAAGGTATAATTGACCCAACTTTGTTTACTAGACGTCACGGGGGAGACATATCCTGGTTCAAGTTAATTGTTGAGAATTATTTTTGGATCAACAAATCCAGATTTTTCAAAAAGATTTGCAAACTTCATGAAAAACAATTTTGAAATGTCGATGATGGGTGAACTAAAGTTCTTTCTTGGGATTCACGTTGTCAATCTCCCAGGGCATATTATAAGTCAGTCACAATATGCATAGAGTTTTTAAAGAAACATGGTTTAGCTGATGTGTCTCCATGCGCACACTATGGAAACAAAGAAACTGGATGCTGGATTTTACAAGGGCCACTCCTATATCAAACGACTTATCGTCGTTTTTCTGATATGAGGGCTTATGTATCTAACAGCAGGTCGACCAAGGACGTAGCCTTTGCTTACTTTGTGTATGTGCACGTTTATCGAGCCCGGACTACGGTCAAATACCTCAAAAGAGGTCAGGGGCGGGATCTTCGGTACCTAAGACAGAACTTAAAAAATGGGCCTATGGTATTCGAAGGATTCTCGTTTTGAAAATAATTGCTATTATGATGCAGACCATGCAGGTTGTAAAAGATGATTGTTAAAAGCAATCAGGAGATTGCAATATTTAGGTGGAAAGCTCGTGAGTTAGAGTTCAAGAAAAGATTGTACTGCCGATGTCTATGCAGAAGAGAATATGTTTCATTGTCTGCTGCTTGTGCTCAAAGTGATAGGAATGCGTTACTCAACTGCTGACTATGGATTTAAATACAATCAGATTCTAATGTATTGTGATTCCAAGAGTGCCATTGCTATTTCATGCAATCCAGTCCAACATTCTAAGACAAAGCACATTGACATCAGGTATCATTTTATTAAAGAACACGTTGAGAGGGGTACTGTGGAAATTTACTTTGTCAGAACAGAATACCAACTAGCAGGTCTATTCGTAATTATTTAAGTGGACTAAGTCATGTCCGGTTTCGACCGTTTTCTGCATTAAACAGAATGAGGAGTGAGTGACTTAGTGTCCATTCAATTATTGAATTAGATGTGTTTGTATTCATGGTTTACGCTTCATAATCAAATGTGAAAGAATCAAAGTTTTTATAAATTGAATATGTTAATTTCAAATCTCAATTGTTTAAGTGGACTAAGTCATGTCCGGCTACGGCCATTTTCTGCAATGAACAGAATGAGGAGTGAGTGACTTAGTGTCCATTCAGTTGTGGGTTTGTGATTACATTATTCAATTTATCAACATCATGAAAAGTTTTGTCACATGATTTTTGAAAGATTGTTATCATTTGCTTGTGGAAGATGAAAGATTGTTATCATTTGCTTGTGGAAGATGAAAGATTGTTCTGAAGTCATCTTCCACAAGCAAATGATAACAATCATGCTTCGTTTGTGCAACCACCATCATTCTCTGATATGGTTCCATTTTACAAACAAGTGTTGGGATTTACAATGGATCTCAAGACTCTTTCTAATTTCAAGATATCTGGTCTTCAATAGCCTTGGCAGACGTTATGCAAGATATTCTCCAAGTACTTAACTACACGAGTTACAGGATGGGACCAACCGCCGTTGCAGATAATGAAAATGTTATACTGCTTTGTCAATAACATTCATGTGGATTATGCGAAGTTAATGTGGGAAGGCATTTACTATTCGCTTCATCATCCTGCCACTTCGATCCCATACCCACGATTTACGAAGATCATCATCAGTCATTATATGACTATCTTTCTTGACATTTCAAGACGTGCTCGAGATGCTTATCACAATCTTCAAGACGATGATATTATGAAGAATATCTTCAATTCAGGAAGAAACAAGAACAAGCTTAGGATGCAGATACCAGCATGGATGATCACAGATGAGATGAGGCTTATAGAGCATTATAAGATGTATGCAGAGGTGTTTAGGCTAGATATTCCTCTGACTCAGTCACAACCGACTGAGTCTACCCAGGGAACGCATAGGACACCTAGCGCCCCTAGGTCACCTAACCCTGCTACGGAGACAGCTGAGTCAAGTGTTCCAAAATGATCAACTGTGATTCATTTTCGATTCGTCAGGAATTCAGCCTGACTAACCCTGCTCAGTGCCATCCGTAGAAAACAGTAATGAGATGATTTTACAAAGGAGCGATTCAAGTAAAGTCTTGCTAAGCAAAGAGTAATGAAGAACAAGAAGCAATAGAAAAAAAGAGAAAATGTAGCACTAGTAGATAAACACTTTTGGGGCAGCTGAGGAGATTTGAGAAAGCTTGTTGAAAATCTAAGAATGTTGATGATAGTTCACCCCCTAGGCATGATGACACATCTATTCCCGGCACTAGGTTAGAGCCCAGGAGTGATAAGGAAAGTCCAGAGGTGGAGATTGCAGATAAAGATACTCCAATGGTAGATGTTACCAATATTGTTACACCTGTAAATGTTGATGATGAAGAAGATGAAATAACTGATGAAGTGTTTGAATTAAGGAGAAGGGTGAAAGGGAAGAATGTAGAGGAGACTAGGATTTCACCAATTCCCTCACCAACTAGATCACCTAGGAATCTTTCTACTCTCGTATCTTTGGATACCGAGAAACTCCAGGAATTAACGGTTACTCATCCTACACCATCATCGGTTCATCTAAAACCAAAGTTAACAAAAACCAATCGTCTTCTATCATTGATCAAGGCAAAACCCAATCGATTCAAAAGATACAAGAGTTTCTTTCATGAATTACAGGGACGATATGGTTACTTATTTGCACATCTCAAGAAAAGGTTCATGCCACGGACATCAAGTGATCAACTTGCTGATAATCTTCATGATGTCATGATGGAAACGCTACCCTCGTTGGTGAAAGAGAAAGTAACGGAGCAAGTTAAGAAGGAAGTTCCTGCGCAAGTTCGAGATCAAGTTCCTGTGTATCTTGCGGAAGGGTTGATTCTGGAAAGGAAAACGACTAAAGAAGAGACGGAAAGATTAATCTCTAAAGCTATCTTGCAAGAACGTGGGCGTATGCAGGCACATATATCATCACAGATTCAAAATGCAATTGACAATGCTATTCCTTCTTTAGTTGATGCATCTGTACGCAGTTATATGTCGGGTCATATTCTTCATGTTCATCCGGCACAAGTTCAATCATCCTCTGTTCCAGAACAACAACATCAATTGTACCTTGCTATGAAGGCTGATCCTCTGTTACAACAACAAGACATAGCAATCTGGTTGGCTCTCCAGATGAAGTTTGAGAAGACTCAGGTACCACAAACTGCTTGTAGATCTTCTGCCGTTCGCACAAGAGATCAGGACGATCCTCATGATGATGCTCATCCTGAGGGGGAGAATAGTGCAAAAAGGCAGAAGACATCGGAGTATGAAGCATATGTATCTGGAGAGTCATCGTCTGGACAAGTTAATGTAGAGGAACCAGGTCCTTCTACTTCAGGTAATCAAGAACAAGATGATGAATTTGATTTCTGGACTGATTCTTATGCTTCTGATGATGATGAGATTCCAACTAAGCAAGTAACACAAGACATCATGGAAGAGATATCTTTGACAATTGATGAAGCTAAGTTGAAGAAGATGGCGGATGAGATGCTAAGACAAAGATGTACTTCAGGAGATGAACATCAGTATCACATTGATCAGATGAAGAATTTCTTGCAAAGTGACATTGTTTGGGAAAGCAGAAAGGAAATTCTTGTCTCTCCGCATCCACGAAAGATCACACCATTAGTTCAAAGCTGTCAAAGAGATCCTGAAGCTCCAGCACTATCTCTGATCAATCAAGACCTTTTGTACTTGAAGAAAGGAAATTCAGGTCCTGAGAAGATCGTTTTGTCACTTCATAAATTTCCAGCAATTGTCTTCAATGATGATGATATTGAAGAACGGACTTCCAGATGGGTTAATAAGTGTATAAAGAAGTTTAATCCTTATGCAAGATATGGTGTTGAAAACTGGAAGAATCCTCATGCGAAGATCTTCTACATAAGGAGACAGAAAGAACCTGGAAGACCGAAGGAAGAGATCTATTCAAACTCTAAGATCGTTCAAGTCATCAAGACATACTGGGAATTGGGTCATGAACATAAGTTTATCACAGAGATTGTGGCAAGAAGAGCTAATGATTGCATAGTGTCAATAACCGAGCCAGATTACAAGAACCTCAATAAGAATGACATTGAAGACATGTATCTGCTGATCGTGAATAACAAGGTACCTGATTATGCTAATACAGGATTGCTATGGTCTCTATCAGTGTTCATCAGGAGTTCAGTGATATGGGAAAGAGTGCACGATTTTCAACTTGGAATCGAAAGCTATCAACAGAAGATTAATCTCACTGCACCAACAATTACATTCCCAGGAATTGAAGAATATGATGTGTTTTCTATTGTCTATGAGCCCGTACATGGAATCATTTACACTAATAGCAAGAAAGAGAAAAGGGTGATGAGACATTCAGAGATACATAAGTTTTGTGATGCAACACTGAGAAGAACGCTTGAAGGTCTAAAGAGTTATTATAATGATGTCAAGTATGGCTATGTGCAAAAAGAACTCACAAATGATGAAGTTGAGTTTCTTAAGTTGTTTGAAGAAGAGATTGAAGTTCGATTGAATTATCGAGATCAAATGAGAAGATGGGAGATGTACGTGAATGGAAGACCACTTGGACCAAGGAGGGAACGCCCAGAATAATCGACCCTTAGGGGGAGATTGTTAGGTTTATGGAAAAGTGTCGATTATGTGGTTTTATTATATTTTGTTATTAGACTTTATTTTGTTTAGTTTAATATAGCTTGTAATAAGGTTTATTATGCTTTAAGTAAGAAATAACATAATAACCAAAGTCTAGGGACTAGTATTGACAAGTTAGAAAATAAAGAAGGGAAGCCTCCCTCCCATTGCCTATAAATAGCCCTCTAATCTTCATTAGAGGGTGATGCTCTTGTAATAAACTTTCATTTTCCCTCCATAATAACATTTGAATTTTCCTTCACTTGCTCTCATTCTCTCTAATCTTACATGTTGATATGATTGATTCAAGATTCATGTGACCTATCATGGATATTTTGGTGGATAGGTTTATCCCATAAAATATGGGAGAATTCATGAAGGGGACGTAGGGCAAAGATGCGGATAAGCTGATGAAGTTGCAGAACCTGGGAAGAGAGTTTGAGTTGAGGACGCGTAAGAAAAACCTTTTTATCGAGAAGCTCAAGGGATATATGGATTTCAAAATCTGGTGGTAGGTGTGTTAGGACAACTTTGTTTAGGGTCGCTAAAATAAAAAAACTCGCTTTAAGTGCGTTTAGATCGATCATGTGTTCTAGTGTTTGTATTATCCGCTTGGTTGAATTGTCATTGTAACATTCGGTCTGTTTAAGTGTTGTTGTATGTACAATAGTTTTCCTAATGAATGTTTGCTTCTTTATGTAGTTGCTTGTGTTTAAATGTAGTTTGGTTATTGAATTTGTCTATAAAGTGTTATGAAAAAATAGTTTAAAGATGACTGCTAGATGATCAAATAGAAGTAAACTCTAATTTAAATTAAATTCTTATGTTAAATAGTGGAAAAGGGGAGGGAGTTTTGTCTATAAAGTGTTATGGAAAAAACAGTTTAAAGATGACTGCTAGATAATTAAATAGAACTAAAATCTAACTTAAATTCTTATGTTAAACAGTGGAAAAGGGAAGAGAATAAAGATGCAGGAGGGAGTTGTGAAAGTGTAAAGCAAATGGGTGCCAGAATATTGTGTCATCTAGAATGCCATGTATGATTTTATTGGGTTGTGTATTCTATAATGATGATGTTGGTGAAGGAACCTGTGTGTTTGACTATTTAAGGAAGGTTGTGTAATTCATTGTTGTATTCTGAGCAGGAAACAACACAGTCAATGGCAAGTTTACCTAGATGTGATGAGTTGCGTGAATCTGTGAAGTCGTCGAAGTGGGAGGATATGTTTATCCTCTATTGTCGAAGAGCCATTGTTGAAGACCAAAGGCTGGCAAGGATACTTAACAGCATGTGAGGAAATCACCGGTATTATTGAGGAGAGAGAGCTCTTTGTTCAAGAGCTGGATACTATGGCGGGGAGGTTTGTGTTGGGGAAAATCGTCGAGTTCATTAGGGAGACTTCAGGCAAAGATAGTGAAAATATGGTTGAGTTGTAGGATGTGGCAAGGGAGTTTCAGCTAAGGGCTTGGGAGAAGAAGATATTCATCGAGAAGCTTAAGGAAAAAGTGTTTTTCTGAAGTTGGTGAGGGAGTGTGCTGTGTGTACTATGTTTTGTGTCGGTGAAATAAAAGTGATATGCCTTCTGCGTGTCTGTGTCAGGTGTGCGCATGCACCCTTGTGTTTGTGTGTTTGTGCATTGTAATGTATAGTGAGTGTTTTTGTAGTTTGTCTATGTTAAAGTTCGCGTAATGGACGTTTATCTTTTGGTGTACTAATTTATGTTTGTGTGTGCTTTTGTGCTGAATTAAGCCTTAAGTTACTTGGCAAAAGACTTTGGAGATAACTAATATATAATGATATTACCTAGTCTCATTTAGTTATTGTTTAATAAAACCATACAAAGTTAAGCAGTGATATTAAGCTATTATCTACTACAGTAGAAGACAATGCTAATCAAAATAGCAGTAAAGGAACCCTGGTTTTAGAGTGTGGAATTACATTTATAATGGCTGATTTAGTCATGGAGCTTCTAGTCTCCTTTGAGTTTCTTGGGGTAGGTGGGTGGCTGCTGAAATAGGGGCCTCTTTGCGGTTTTTTCTTTTCCTCGTTGGGCTTGTTCTTGATTTTTCACAGGCTGTGCAGTTGTAGCAGGGCTTGATGGTGGTGTCCTTGGTTTTCAAGCAGAGGAGGGTGCAGTTTGTTAGTGTCGTATTGTATGTTTTTAAGAGCAAAAAGGTATAAGCAGTCGGTGTTACCTTCGTCTCCTTGTTCTGCGCTGGATTTTTCTTTTCATTTCTGGGTTTGTTCTTGGTTTTTCATGGGTTGCGCAGTTGCAGCAGGATTTGGTGATGATGTCACTGTTTTTCAAAAAGATGAGCCCGCAGTTTGGTAGTGTCATAATTGTATGTTTTTTAAGAAAAAAAAATCTGTAAGCAATTCGTGTTACCTTTGTCTCCTTGTTATGCACTGCCACTTGTGCTTTGATCTTGTGGTTTGATGTTGAAAACATCATTCAGAGTGAAATTTGTGATGTTTGCTAGAGTATTGAAATGAAACTGAAAAACATCGCTTTTTCCTTGTACTGCCAAGACTTCGAATGGTATCTTCTTTGGGTCGGCCAGACTTGTACTTTTCCACCAGCTCTCCACATGGGTGTCTTGTGATCTTGTAGGCTGCTGGAGTGAAGAAAGTGAGAGGGGCCGTTTGAGAGGTGTCTATGATGTACCCTTTGATTTGTACATGTATGTTCAGTAAACATATAATGTGTTACATTTTGTAATTTTTTTATCTGTGTTGACAGAGAGTGTCGATGGAAGATTTCTGAAAAAGGGGACTGGATGTGGTCCGTGGTCTAAGAAAGTGTAGTTGTCTCCTTGATTTATTGTTGCCTTGTTGCATTGGTGACATGATATGTAGTACCAGTCCCTGTTTGTGCTTATGCTGGTGATTGTTGCTTCGGCGGTGAACCTTATGTCCTGTGATTGTATGTGTAGGTTATGATGATTTAATCAGTGGAATTAAGGGGAAGAGTATGTGTTCAAGAGTTTACCTTGTAGCTCTGTGGATTCTGTTCCATCAATGTTTTTAACGGGAATTTGTTTCTTAGCTTTTCTTGGTGGATGTCTTCATATGAGAATTTGGATATTATGAGTGGGGGGTTTCCTGGTATCTGGCTTTGTACCTACGTGGTGGTTATGGTTAGAAATTTGTAGTTTAAAGTCGTGTTAATACAGAACTGGAAGATTAAGTTTCTATAATGCACGCGATTCTTCAGCCTCTGGTATGTTCAGGTTCAATTAGTAATATGTTGTTGGGCTCGCGGCTAGCTGGTAATCTGTAGCAATAGTGTTGTAGTTGTGTTTAGTGGTTTGGTTGTAAAATCTACATGTTTTGTATTGTTTAGAATATTGGTTCATTACCTTTGTATTTAGAAATGCGGCATGAGCTAACTGCTATGATGACTGGCTGCTCCATCTTCTCAAGTTCTGCTTGTTCAAAATGTTCTGCCATCTCGTCCCATAGTGTGAATTCGATGATGTTTCCACTGTTGAAATTGTAACCTTGTTAGAAAAAAGCTTTTTTAGTTTATTTGTTTTGAACTAATTGTCATGGATGATTACTTACTTGAGGTTTTCAATCTCGATTTTTCTTCGCATGCCCTGACTTCGGTTGGCGTCTCTAAAGTGGCTGATACCGCTGACTGATCTAATACATCCTATGTAATTTGCAAAAGAGCCAGGATTAGAGGTGTGGTTATATTAAGCGATATTCTTTTTTTTAATAAATTTTGGTAACATTTTTAGAATTATTTTTTAGTTTGTTGCTCATATTACAATTTTTTTGTTGAATTAGAAGTTGACATTTTTTTGAGGTTTATTATTTTTTGCACATATTACATTGTTTACTTTTTTATACATAAAATCAGTTGGAGTAACATGGATTGCACATTGTTTTGCATCAGTGGTTTATTTTGTAGGGCAAGGTAGGATGCCACTTGTACTTGTTAAAGCCTATTGCATGTAATTTTTCCCCCATATATAAGTGGGTGTAATGTTGATTTTGTGTCACATTATCTCTTTCTTTCTAAGGTGTTTTGTTAAAAAAATGGCTGACATACATACACCGTTGCTTCAAGAGCTATCTCATGCTGCTGATTTGCATGACACTAATGATCAGCTGTCAGTGTTGTTTCGAAGAGAAGTTGATGAAGATTCACAAAAAAGAGCAATAAGAGTATCGTAGGGTTGTCTATGGTGAATGAGTGGAGGACTGTTAAGGATGATGGATCGATATATTAATGAGCTTCAGATGTCAAACATATGTGATGAGATCCTTGGAAGTAGGGGTGTCAAATGGGTTGACCCGACCCGACCCGAACCCGATAAGGCCTTATAGGATCGGTTGATCGGGTCCAACTTAGCTTATCGAGTTTATCGGGTCAACCCAATAAACCCGATAGTGTAATAGGGTCGGGTTAAGGTTTTAATTGGTTTGGCCCAATAAACCTGATAACCTATTATGACATATTAACAAATCTATAATTTTTTGATGATATGGAAAAGGTGTCTCGTTTGTTGTTGATGATAGGGAGACTCAGATGAATATGCATCTAAAAAACACTTTCATTGTGAAGCCGAAGGGACAAAAGGTTGGTTAGTCTGAAGTGTCTAGTCTATTTCGAATAAATGTGTTGTCGTGTGTGTGTGTGTGCCTAGGTTTAGTCTGTCTTTAATGTTGTTGTAAGTTGTTTGTTTAAAAGCTTTCTAGGATTGTCAATGTAAGGTGTGTTCTATGTACCCGTTTGGTATCTTGTATAATATAATAAGATGTTTTTTTAACAATTAGCTTTAACTAACACTTTATACTAATTAGCAAGAGTTACTTTATAGCAGATGAAAAGAAATTATAAATTTAAAAAGATATAACATGTTTTATTTATTAAGCGGTACAGACACATGTAGAAGGACGTTACCTGTGAGTATTGGGTACTGCATCTTAGAGTTCTTGTCAGGCTTCGGTATTTTTGACTTTAGCTGATTGTAGGAAGTGAACTAAAAATAGTGGTGTGGAAAGGTGGTGCTGGTATGTTGTCGAAGGTTGTGTATTTACCAAAGCGCAGATTTGTTTGATTTTCTAGAGTTTGCTGATAGGGGCTGGTGGGTTCGCAAATGAAGTTGAAAATCCTATAATCCATCCCAATTTGCAACTTTGGGTTGAAGTAATCGATGTATTTAAGACTCATGTTGGCATGTATGGCATTGCGCTGTGAATATATGTTTATTGTTATACAGGGATTAATAACCTGATTGCTATTTGTATATAAAGTACACATGTGTATACCTCTCGGTCGAGTAGAATACAACAAAATGCAGATGGAGTTAGATCTAAGAGGGATTTTCCTATCCATTTTCTATATACTTTAGCTTCAATTGTTTTGTTGTGTGAGCCTGGAGTTAGTTGTGCGATCATTGAGAGTTCCATTGAAGTAGTAGACCTAAAGAAAATTGAGCTTGAGCTATAGCAGTGTAGAAAATAAGTGTTAGCAAGAACGTCATAAAATTTCCAAAATGTAAAAGTAAGGTTAGAAGTAGCGCGAGAAAACACTGCATTTGCTATATTGACTTATAAATAGGGATTTTTATATCTTAGTAAACATTGAGAAGGAAAAAGTTTGTTAATATATTTGATGTTGGTGTAAGACTTTTTGATAGTTGTAGGAAAACAAAAGCCTAAAAAAAGGAAAAAAAGATTTATTATGACGGCGGGTTGTATCTTTTCTAAAAAATCTATGTATACTATGTTTTTTTAGCATTTTGTGGATGATTTTCGTGATTGAATAACGATTTTTAAACCGTGGGGGGTAGTGGCCCCGGATAAGGCAACGTATAGCTACCTGTGACCAAAGATTAGTTCGGGAAGATACACGCCGATTTTAGACAGAGATTGCTCCTGGCTCTTGTTGATTGTCATGGCGTAGCAAAGCTTTATGGGAAATTGTATTCGCTTGAAAATGAAAGGGAGATTCGGGTCTTTATGGATAAGTGAGATTCTGTAGATGAAAACTTTTTTGCCTACTTTAGTGCCTGTGATGATTTGTACTTCAATGAGTTTCGTCATGATTTGTCTAACAATCATCCTCGTGCCATTGCATAGTCCGCCAACAACGTTTACATTCCTTAGAAGCATAACTGGTGCCCCAACCTTAAGTTCTAGTCGATGTGGAGGAAATCTGGGAAGTTTAAGTATATTTAGGTGTTCCACGGGATAGAGCATTTCTGTTTCTGCTCCATCATGTTCAACTGGTGTTGCTTCATCATGGCTTAAATAGGTTGTCGTTTCACCATGGACCATCTCTAGAACTTTTGAGTTTATCATGTCTGCGGTTTCATTTTTGGGATAGACAATCACTTTTGTTGTAGGGTTACTAAAGAAGGTGTTCGAAGTGTGTTTTGATCGTAGATGAATTTGATGAGGTTTAAGAGACCTTCTTCATTATCTGGGAATTAATAGTTGAGGGAAATATCAATCCAAGAGGTGTTTTCAGGGTCTTGTTGATCTGGTTGACTTGTTTTCTCATCACTAATATCGAGAAGCCATGAAGCAAAAGAGTTGATCAAATTTCGTTCATCTGCACTGATATTAGGTCTTGAGAGCCGCATATTTTCCTTTAGTGTGAAGAATCTAAAATGTGGCCATAGCTGTGACTCAGAGATACATGATGTTATTACCTCCATTTTTGAAGCTCCTTTCTTCACAGGTAGTGTTTGCTGAAAGTCTCTGCCTAAAAGAACCGACTTGCCTCCAAATAAAGAATGCGACACGGTCAATATATCTTTGAGGCTTCTATCAGTGCTTCAAAACAACGTCTATCATTCATGGGAGCCTCATCCCAGATTATAAGATCTATGTCGGCTAGTAACTTTCCAAGGTGAGTATTTTTTATGATCCTACACAATGATTATTCTATTAGTTCTAGGGGAAGTTTAAACCTAAAATGTGTTGTTCGGCCTGACGAGAGAAGTAGAGAAGCGATACCTGATGATGCGACCGCCAAAACAATTTTTCCTTCAGAATGCAAGGTGCTAATGATGGTTTTCCACAGGACAGTATTACCGGTTCCTCCATGTCCATAGATAAATATGAGTTCTTGTTGGTTTGTCGCGTTGGCATTAATGATGGGGTCATGCATCTTTCTCTGCTCGCCATTTAACTTCGAAACTGACTCATCTCTTTCTTGCATCAGTTCTTGTTGATTGTAGTTCCTCTCTTCTATTAGTAGTTTAGCTAACATATCTAGTAGTCCTTGAGGAGGTGGTGGTAGACCGAAGTGTTGCAATGACTTGCCACAATTGTTTAGAATAATATGTATTTCATAGAGTATGTATCCTTGGAGGTTGCGGTCATTAAGATGGTAGTTGGGGATGTGTATCATTTCTGAGACTCTTCCAGGGATATCGTGAGTCATCTCCTTCCAATACTTTGTCCTAAGTTTAGAAGGATCGGTAACGTCGCAATGAGTAAGGATATGAGCAAAAAGAAATCTTAGTTCAGACGACGTTGCAGATGCACATGCTTCTTGAATTGCAATATCTCACTCGTTGTCGTCGCCCAGCAGACCTAATGCCTCATACGCATCTTTGCATGTGGGGTAAAAGGCGTCGTTTATAGTATGAACTTCAAGGAAGTCTCTTCAACCCTTTTGGTAACACAACAGCATTTGAAAATAGAAGAGCTCGCCTAAGGTTGGGTGCACGTATGCGAGACGCCCAATGGATGATTTACTATTCTATCGTGGCGACCAGCTTTTACAATCATCATACCACACAAACTCTGACAGAAAATCTAAATATGTTAAATGTCTTCCCTCTTCATTAGCTTCGTGCTATATATAAAGATTTTTCAGTCGCATCAGTTTAGTATTTTTAGTGCATGCTGTTTGAGTTTTTTTGGTTTTCACCGGAGATTAGGTTTTCTCTCGAATCCCTTTCCTTATATATATATATATATTTATATACTATTATATATATATATATATATATATATATATATATATATATATATGTGTGTGTGTACGTACTTATATGTATCGTATCGACTTTGAGATGCTTATTCGTCCATTTCAATCTTTGAATTCTCGCGTCTTTCTCGTCAAATCTTCTTGACACCGTATTGTGGTCAGAATATTGTTTTCGTTATTTGGCTATGTTCTGTGTGTTGTTTTTCATTTTATCTGTCGATTCGTACTTAGCCCAAGTGCATTGTGTCGTTTTACGTTAACCACGCACTAACCATGATTTTGAATAAAGGTTTTGATAACAAGGGGGGTTAAAGGTTTGTAAGAGGATACGAATTTGAAAATGAGGATTAAAAAGATTTTTGTGAATCATGGATAAGGATTTCGTGGTGCGGAAAGGCACGAACGCTTGTTTACAATAAGATAACTTTAGTACAAATATTTATAGGTATACAATTTATTGTTGGTCGTGGTTCGGGTACTGTTGTCTGCGATTGCGTTGGAGATTATTTGTGCGTTGCTTATTGTGATTTGTGCGGTTGCTATCTGTTGCTATTGAGGTGAGTTCTCGTAGCCCCACTTTTTACTGTTTTTCCTTTGGGGGGAAATGATACTCAAATGTGCTTTGAATTGTTTTTCTGAACTGTGCAAAATCTAATTTTGTTTTTGGGACAATCTATGTGCTCGTGACTGCTATGTGAATGATATGCATTGGTATGCTATGTTGTGTGAACAATCTGTGTGGTTCTTCACCCTAATCGCTCCAGCTCGTTGGCCTTAGGTGTGGTATTTCATCGGGGTTGCGACCCTAAGAGCGTTGGTACGCGTTGGATATAAGACTGGAGAGGATGATAGGTCTCGGTACATGATTAGCGGGGATGCTAAGTCATGGGTTGTTCGCATATATTCACTGTCATATATCACAATTGTCCAACTGTATGAGATATTGGGACAGCGATTGGGTTTTGAGTCAATACCTACGAGCTCACCAACTTATTATATGACGTTTCGAGTATCATTTTCTTATTTTTTTTTTTGGTGTATTGTTCAAACATAAAGGTAAATAAGGACTAAGGGAACCAAAGTCGGAGGACAAGTTGGGTGTTATTTGAATAGACAAATTGTTTGACATTTTTCAAGGTTGCGGAAATTGTAAATCTTTTATAAGAAAATATTGTTGTAAACTAATGTAGGTATGATTTGTATCTTGTGCATCATAAATCATTATGTCGCATTCCATGTTTAGCGCCGTGACGGGGTTGTGACAGATTAGTTATCTGAGCCAAGGTTATAGAGATTGCTAGTTTTTTTATAACAAGAATAAAATTTTATAATGACACACTATAATCAAACTAAGTCTTTTCATAAAAACCTCGAACATATGAAAGTTGAATAGGCCCATGCAGTTCATGGTTTCTTCCTAAATTACGCCATAGCCTGATTCAACTATGCTTAATTCATGAAGGATATGAATTGATGGGGTTGTTTTCTAAAGTTTATGTTGTAGGAGGGAAGGGATGTGTGATAATGAGACTCCTAATAAAATGATTAGGATGTGAAATGATGAGAACACTTACGAATGTTGAGTTCGAGAGCATATTGATTTTTTTAGATTGCCATGGATGCTTAGTCATAGTAGTTATGTGTGATGCCTTGAATTATCGCGGATAGCGATGTTGATTGATTGATGTTGGTCGTGCTTGCCTTAGAGTAGTGCATGTTGCCTTAAGAGTTTTAGTGGAATCGTCACAGGTAGTGGCATGAATTAAGGGAATGTTTTTGTGAATTATGTGCTCTATGTGATAACCTCACCTATGTTGGAGAATAATTTTCTCATGAATCCCAGGGTCAAAAATTTTGACCATACTCTTCAAATCATCATTATCAGGTTCATCCTTTAAGCTACTTGGGTCATGATCTAAAAATACCTCAGGAGGGAGATTAAGGATAGTGTCATTAATAAGCAAACCCTCAAGATAGATTATATCTCCTTATGTATCATGTAACCGGTCCTCAAATATCCGTTTAGAAACATCAATATCAGAAAAGCATCGATCTTTTCAATATTGCATCTTGGGTCGAAACACTATCCTCATTAGCTATCGAAAAGAGGTTGTGATAGCAAAGCCAGATCATCAAAGGTTGAAACTTAAGAGTCTTTGCTCTCGTTGTCCTCTAACACTCATTAAAAAAGAGGATTTATGGTCTAGAGATGTTACTTGTCTTCATATAATCAATTAGAGGGTTTGCTTAAATTTTAAGTTTTTTCTTTCGGATAAACCCCTCATTACTAGAGGTAAAATCATCATAGCATCGAAGAGAGGATTAGAGAAAGTCACGGAATTATCACAAAAAGGCAAATCACACTCTTTGTCACTGTCGGACGTATCCTCAGACTCCCTTGGGATTAGAACAAGGTCCTCAACACTAGACTTTATGAATTCGTCCGATTCCTTTTCAGGAATAGTGCGAAGATCCTCATTCCCCATGATGAGAGAGTCCTCGGGTATCTATCTTTTAGTGGTATGACGGGGTTGTGTGTTGATTGCAATAGACGGAGGATGTGCGAAAATAATGGCTTGAATAAGAATAGTAATTTCTTCGTCATCATAGCAAATAGAATATTAAACGTCAGCGAAGGTCGGGTATATGAGTACTAAGATTAGCCGCATGCTCTCGTAACATTCCAAATACAAGGATTGCATAGTTTTTAAAAAGTTCATTCCTTGACTCATTATAGCATTATGTGGTTTTTATACATTCATCATTCATCCTCTGCTGGTTAAGGTCTTCTTGAATACTCTGAGGTTGATGATCGATGGAATATTGCTGGAGTTGGTCAAAACCAGAAGAGTTAGAATTATAGCAAAGATTAGGCTCATGGAAATTATGATTCCTTGGTTGACACTGAAAATTCACATGAGGTCCCTCACAGTTTTCACAACAAAGATATTGTTGAGGAAAACTCGATGAATTTTGTGGATAATAATTATCACCAAAGTTTTGATTGTAGCTCGGTTCCTGCTCATAGACAAGTGGGAATCGTGACGGAAAATCAAACCCATAGTGAGAATCGTTCCCACATAACTCACACGAGTATGTTTGGGGCTGTGGAGGTGGGTAAGAAAAATCGGGTGTTTCATCATAAGAAATGGGATCAGGGTTACGAACAAACTCGTCTCCGAAACTCACATTGGTACAACGCCGACAATTTCCACCGCTAAACGGACCTCCACACTACGAGCATCTCATAAACCAAGACATGTTGATAAAGAATTAAACGATAAAGAGGAAAAAGAAGAAAAGAATTAAACGAAATAAGAGGATAAAGGAGAATATTTTTAGATTTTTATAAAGATAATGACAATAAACATAAAATATTTTTAGTATTTTTTAATATTTATAAAAGAAAAGGAAAAATTAAAATTAAAATAAAATAAGAAGAAAAATATTTTTGGATTTTTATATTTTTAATAAGTAAAAAAATAAACTTTCCGAAGAAAGGATCTTCAAAGCACTAACTTCAAACACCACGTGAAAATCGTACACCTCTCCCCGGCAACGGCGCCATTTTGATATCGTATAAATACGTACTAGCCGTATGTATATAATATAAAGTATCCCGTTAGAAATAAGAATCACTTTTAGAAAAAGTAATAATTAAATCTCCCGGAGTCGTATCCCAACGAGAATTGAATAGAGATTTACGTGAATGTTTATCGTTTGATGCTTGATTATCTAGAGAATTATACTAATATTAATACTAGAAATATACTAAACAATTAAACTACAAGAACTATGCTAAAATAATCTAAAAGATTTATAAGAAGAAAATGCTTGCTAAGTGACGTGAAAAGTTCATTAAATGTGAATTAAGGTTTATTAACGAATTAATTTCCTTAGAAAAGAAAATTATCTCACAACGTTTGTTTATTTTGACAAAAACCTCTTAAAAAATATATTAATTACTAGATATGTAGTTTGACTATTTTTCCGAATTTTGCCCTTCAAAACATTCCAACTACAAATCTGAATAATCAAAGATTATTAACCAGTTAAACCTTTTCAAATCCACACTTAATTCCTAATTCACAACATCACTTAATAAGCACTAATTAAACTATTCACTACGCATAATGATCAAATAAGCAAAGCGAAACATTTTATACTAAAGCTACACTAATAAATTGAAAAAGGATAGAAAATTGGACCGATTTAAAGAGCCGCAAATAAACGAATACCACCCGATTTATTTAGCTAAATCAAATAATCAAATTCGGTCTAGCTAAATAAATCCTTAAGCTCCACGCCTCATGAGTTGACCTGTACCAAAAGCAAAACAAAATTCACAAACTGTTAACATAAACAGTTATAATATTTGTAATTTTTATTTTCTATTTGCAAGCCTAAATCAAACGCAGCCCAAGATGTATAAAACGCAAGCACAGATTAAATTCTTATACTAAAACGAAGCCCAAGAGTCTATATTAAACACATGCCCAAACTATATTTATTCGCAGGCCCAATCAATTTTTATGCACAAGGCCCAATTTGATTTTAATAAACCAAACGCAGCTTACTAAAGAGTAATCAACAAACCAAATGCAAGGCCTACTAAACTTTTATAAACCAAACGCAGCTCAATAAGCATTAGATAAGCTAAAACGAATAAGCTAGAGCACTAATAAGCTTTCAGAATAAGCCACGATAACAAGAATCCAAAAACTAAATTTGAAAAAGCAACGAGTAATCAATCCAAACAAAAACGAAACAAACTAAGCTTTAGCAATTGTAACGAGACAAATTACTAATAAGCACTACAAGAAAATTTCGATAAGCTAACATAGAACCAGAATAAGCACTTTTTAATCCTTACGAAACCTTAACCAATTCGAAATAAGCAATTATAATCTTATCGAATAAGCACTAAATCAAGATTAGATATAAAACAAGCAATATGAGATCTAACTACGAATAAGCAACAATAATCACTAATAAGCACATGAAAACATCAACTAAGTACTTAAATAAGCTAAAAGCATTTAAACTACTTAAATCTCAAAATAAATAAGCAAATAAGCAACGAAAATGTGATCCAAAACATATAAGCTCAAATGAATTCAAATAAGCTATTTAGAAGCTTATTTCATCAGATAAGATGAGCTTTAAAGAAAGACTTCTAAGCTTAAATCTAAACAAGAAGCTAGATCTAAACTTATTTGAGCTTATTATTACTAAAACTTCTTAAAAGGAATGAAATGAAATCAAATAAGCTTTTGAGAGCTTATAGAATTAGATGTTATACCTTTTTAGGAGTTTTGGAACGAATAAGCTACGAAAATAAGCTTAAGATGAAAGCTTATTTGAGATTAAACTAAATAGAAAAGAAAAGAGACAATAAGCTAGAAACATTCTTCATTAAAACCAACTTGAATCTTATTACAAAGCACCTATAAGCTGTAAATCAGCTTTTAACAATAAGCTCTAGTTCCTAGAAAATACCTAATAAGCCTAAAACATTAAGATAGAAAAATTGAAATTAAGCTAAAACTAATAATGAAAGTGTGGGGAGCGGGTGGATTTTATAGGGCCCAAGGGGCACTTATTTTGTTAAAATTTGTCCAATCATTGGGAATGATTAACCAATCATTGAACTCGGGATCTCCACCTTGGATAAAATGACGTACCATAGCCAATGGAGGAAGGACACGTGGATTTTTGTTAGCTTCCTTTGTACGCTAGTAATAACCATCAGATAACAACTTCTGCAAAATGAATTTTAGCAGATGTAAACTTTGCTTCGCCAACGTGTCCGCAACATTACTACCCCATTCCATATAGAGCTTCTGTCACGTGACTGGGTTTGTGGATTTAAATCCTTCGCACGTGACGCTTGACGCAGGTTTGACATCACCCTTCTAACTCATTTTAATAATTTAGTAACTTGGGCTTATTATTGGGCATTTGGTCATTAAGAAATTTGGGCGGCCTAGCCTAAAAAATAGGAATTTTCGGGCTGGCCTAATTAATAATTCAAGGGCATCCGTTGGACACTTCGTTTTCTCGTGCTCTTTTCCAATGGCATGCTCGTGGACCTTTCACAACTTTGTCTTGATCTTATATATAAAACAGGCACACTGATCGAAACAAACCTATAAATCACGTTTTTGCACTTTTTCAATCCTTTTTACCTGCAAGACCAAAAAAATACCGACAAACATATTTTGCAAGATAATTATCTATATTATAGCATTTTAATTCCCAATTAAATAGTGGTATAAGGGTACAAATGAATGTTGGTGTTTGAGCACACATCTCCACGTACGAGCATCACCCAGCTTCAACTTTCCAGATAGTACACCACCCACTTGTCATACAAGAGTCAGAGGATTATGACCACATACCTGGTGAAGATCCACGACAACGGTATTTACACCACAACAATGTCACCATATCACCCCACTTACCCAACTTTCAACCTACCCCTATACCTACTCAAACATTATTTCAAACGTAGGACAGCACGTGATGACTGTGCTTGCCCAGCCCGTCATGTCCCCTGGTCATTCGGCCGGAGTGGCAGAGGCGATGGCTTTGTCAGAATATCAGCTCACCACGTAATAGGTATAGATCCTCTTACGAGACATCATCATCATCATCTCCGGCCCTTCTAGTACGGAAGAGGTACCAGGGTACGTTTGAGCTCATATTGATATGGATAGTGAGGAGGATGGGATAGGAGAGGAGGATACTGATGAGGATGAGGGTCATGGCTTAGATGATGAGGGTCATGGTTTAGATGATGAGGGTCATGGTTTAGATGATGAGGGTCGTAGTGTGGAAAGTGATAAACTTGGTTTAGAGGGGGAGGAGGAGGCTGTACCTGAGGGTCAACAGCGGGAAGTTCCGGTTGTGGGGGCAACTGTAAGCTCGCCTTTAGGACTTAGGTTTGGGGCGTTGAGGCGCCAAGAGTTAACAGTAGAGGAGGATCAGGTATACATTACGTTTGAGATAGGACAGGGCTCTGGATCTATACAGAAGCCTTGAGATACCAAGAGAGTGACATCACTTAGCAACCTACACTCACTACATGGAAAGACCTTATAGACAGTATAGCTTACATTGATATTCTTGCTTATCCACCACCCGCACCACCTGCTCAGACATCGCCATCACCTGAGTGGTCATCTGGTTCACTTCTTGTTTCACCAGCACCTTCTGCCGTCCCTTCACCTATTTCATCACCCATGATATCACTGACCGTATCATCACCTATAGCTTCACCAGTGGCCACCCCGACAGCCACCATCCCGGTAGATGAGGACTAGTTTATAGAGATAGGGGCACAGTTAGATTTTTTTTAAGGGCATACTCTAGGATCACACTTAGTGTTTGGACGCGATGCCACCCACTTTGTTTGCGAGTATTGATAGGGATGTGAGGGATCTATACACTAGGTTAGGATTGGTTAGAGACGAGATTTTCTCACAGAGGTACAAGTTTAAGAGTTTAAAGCTTGAGCAGGAGAGGACTGCAGTGACATTTGGAGCTTTATAGAGGCCTATGCTAGCATTGGAGGCATGGGCAGGGTATGTTGACACCCGGATGGCAGATATGTCACGGGCAAGGTATGATGACCATTAGACTGTTCATACATGTTAGACAGTAGCTGCTTTGGCAGCGTGAGTTACAGGATATGAGAGGACGAGTAAACTGCATTAAGAGCATGAGAGGACCGTAGGGAGCGGTAGGTGATATGAGATTGGTTATAGTTTTTGTATTAAACACTAACTGAGTATCAATAGTTAGAATAAGGAAGCGAGTCAGATAGTTAGAGTATGTGTTAGACGTGAACTGATTTAATAATCTGTCCACTAAGTTTGGCTTTAGTTAAGTCATAGTTATATTAGTAAGAAGAAACTTGTACGAAAATCTTGAAAAAGGTAATGGATAGTAGTATTCTTATTTCATCTTGTATAGACAGATATGCCCAGTGCTTGTGAGCACGGTTACCATGCGTCATTCGTAAGATTTAAACGTAATCGGGTTGCTCGACTTTACCGTTATGATAGAAGGATAAGTAGTTAAGCGGAACATCGTAAGATCATGCGGAGATTTGATGCGATATAGTGAGCGAACTTGAAACCCTACCATTTTGGTTAGAATGGTAAAAAATTTAGAATAAGTATTTTAACTTTCCTAGTAAGATAGAACATAAGGTGCTTAGCCAAGTAGAGTTAGTTTGGGAGAGAGAGTTTGAGTAGACGTCGTAAAGTGAGCCGTAGACTGTTTTGCTCAAGTAGAACATAAGATATGGTATGTGAGGCAAATACCCTTGTAGTATTGGTCACATGGACTAGATCGACTAAGACAATTTGATATTGTCAAAGTATTAGAGTTTTGATGCTATGTCGAGATAAAGATCATACTCGGATGCCTGACTAAAAACCGTGTAACCTAGAAGTTAAGGAATGACTAGTAAACCGAGGAATAATAAGAGAGATTATCAGATTGAGTGGATAGGATCTAAGAGAATCATGAGAGAGTATAAGGACTGAATGATAGAACTAGATCTTTAGGGGAATCAGAAGAAAACCGCCTGCTTTGGAAGAACCCAATTCGTTAAAATGTTAGTGATTGAGTTGGGGAATGGAACTTTCCCTATTGGAATGATCTGATGGAATGAGGAATTCCGAGTTGATTTTTGGATGCGAAATTCCCTTAGGGGGATACTGTGATAACGTAACATTCCTCAGGGTTAAGTATAAATAAAAATTACGATTTTTATATCGGTAGTCTTTCAGTTTTCTTCAAGAAAGCTGTGAATTAGCTTCGGTTTACCATTTTGCGAAAAAGGTTACGTTAACACCGTGTCTTGTGAGAGTCCTATGTAACCATAATAGAATCATTTTTAGATTTGTATTTCTGTTTTAGAATGGTTATGAAGTCATTCGGTGCTTTCCGGGAAGTTACCTCGCGTTTAGCAAAAATCATCACGCAGCGCATACCGGCACGACAGTAATTTAAAAATGAGATTTATAAGCTTTGGGTGAATTGAATAAACTTATTTAATGAAATATTTTATAAGTTGATGAAACGTTGGATAAAACGTGAATCGTTGAGGTGTGAATTAAAAACTATCAGAAAACGGGCATTTCGTGAAAATCGGGTAAAAGACTGTAACGGTCCGTAAAAGGAAAACGTTTGGGGCAAATCAAAATTGTCAAGTTGAATTTGGAATATTGGAACACTTTTAAAAATGATGGGAAATGTTCGGTTTAGTTTAAACAAGATTTTGTGTTTTTGGTCCTGACGCGACCGGTAACATTTTAAATGAATTTTGGGAGATTTAAATTAGTAAAGGATGTCAAGTAAATACTCTAGATTATTGAAAAAATGATTTTAAACGCAATAAAAATACTAACTAAACCCGGGTAACATTTTTACTTAGCGAGAATTGAGCTTTTAGAGAACCCGACACAAAAATAAGACACCCCGAGCCCCTAGGATTTTTGGGCTGGGTATGGGACAAACAAGGGTAACACCAGGCAAGCTTTTTAGTTATTGTTCTACAACAGTCATATGGGTTGAGCATAAGGAAATTGGCACCATTAGAAACACACACTTTCAGTTTTTCCAAACCAAAAATTTGAATCTCTTTGATTCATTCTCACTAATCGGAAGAGCACCCAAAGGAATAAGAAACATAGAATATGACGTGATTTTAACTAGAAAACGGTTGATAATCAATAGTTGGATCGTGCAAGATAGTTTCGGGCAGTAAAAAACGATTTTGGGTTTTTGCTTATTCGCATCAAAACCGAACCGAATAACATCCAAAAGTAAGTTATTTTCTAAATATGTTTTTAAGTTGTAACTTTTAATGTGTTCTCATAGTGTCTTAACACAAGTTGAACAAGTTGACGTTGTGAAAATCTAGATTGAAAAAAAAAATCAAAACGAATGGAAAAAGGGTGAGTATAATGCACCAAAATGAACAGAAACAAAGAAACAAGGAATTAACACTTTTAAATTTTGGTTGTGGTGGTGAATTTGTTTTGAAGTATAATGCTTATTTGAGGGCTTATTTTTGAAGTTACATAAAAATAAGCTCATTTAAGGCTTATTTGATTTCTTTTGGGCTTATTCGATTTTCGGTCACGTTTGGTTTGGGGCTCGGCCCAACCAACCCACGAGGGTACTCGTGCTAGTCTCGGCCCAACAAAAAAGGGGCTTGGCCCATTTGATTTTTGGCCTATTTTCGGTTTATAGCTTATTTGGTTCAGCTTATTAGCCACGGCCTATTTGATTTGGCTTATTTTCGAGCTTATGGCTTATTGTCTTCGGCTTATATTGTGAGCTTATGGCTTATGGATTTCGGCTTATATTGTCGAGCTTATAGATTTCGACTTATATAGTAAGCTTATGGCTTATTTGAATTCGGCTTATATATATGCGAGCTTATGACTTATTACTTACGATTAATATTTGGGCTTGTAGCTTATTTGGTTTCGACTTAAATAATGGGCTTATGGTTGTTGGACTTCGGTTTATATATTGGGCTTATGATTTAATTTGTTTTGACTTATATTTTGGACTCATAACTTTTTTTGTTTCGACTTATATTTTGGACTCATAACTTATTTTGTTTCGACTTATATTTTGGCCTTATTTTGGTTTCGAATAATTTTGGGTTTTGGTTTATAATTCGGACTTATGTGAAAAAAGGGGTATGGACTAAGTTTTGCTATCGGGCTAAATGCTTAAGACCTTAATGGGCCATAAGGCCCAATAACAAGTAAATGGATTAGTGGACTTATAAATAGACTAATGAGTTTGGTTTAGGCTAAGAGGGATTTTGTGGACATGCTAAATATAACTTGGACTTTTAAAATAACTTGGACTTTTAATATAACTTGGACTTTAATATAACTTAGATTTTTAATATAACTTGGGCTTTTAATTTTGGGTTGGACTTAAATATAAGAATAATGGATTTTGGACTCAAAGTTTATTTTAAAGTGGCAAGATGGATTTATAGAAGCTAAAAGACAAAAGTGACCTTTTGTAGTGGAGATTAAACGATTTAATACTTTAATAAAAGACGATAAGGTCTTTCTTTAATACTTAACCCCGCTTAGCCTGATGATAAAGGACGAAAAAATAATAAAATATTATTTTAATTCAGTCCTATTTAAAATTAAGCCGTATTATATATAATAGGTAATATATATAACATATATATATATATATTAAAAATATATATAAATATTATATATATATATATATATATACTTATACGTACTTATACGTATCGTATCGACTTCGAGATGCTTATTCGTTCATTTCAATCTTTGAATTCTCGCGTCTTTCTCGTCAAATATTCTTGAACCGTTTGGTCAGTTGTTTCATTTTTGTTATTGGCTATGTTCTAAGTGTTCGTTGTCAATGTCTCACTTAGCCTAAGTGCATTGAGACGTTTTGCGTAACCACCACACAACCATGATTTTGAATAAAGGTTTTGAAACAAGGGTAAAGGTTTTGTAATGAGGATACGAATTTGAAAATAAGGATAAAGATTTTGTGAAATGGATAAGGATTTCGTGTGAGTAAAGGACGAACGCTTGTACCATAAGATAACTTTTTACAAATATTTATGAGGTAAAATTTATGTTAGGTCGTTGGCCGGGGAACAGCTATGTTGCGTTGAGATTAATTTGTGCGTTGCTTATGTGATTTGTTGCAGTTTGCTATCTGTTGCTATTAAGGTTAGTTTCTCGTTAGCCCCACTTTTACTGTTTTTCCTTTAGAGGAAAATGATACTCAAATGTGCTTTGAACTGTTTTTCTAAACTGTGCAAAACGTGATTTCATTTTTGGGACAATCTATGTGCTTATGACTGCTATGTGAATGATATGCATTGGTATGCTATGTTGTGTGAACATTCTGTGTGGTTCTTCACCCTAATCGCTCTAGCTGGTAGGACCTTAGGTTGTTAAGTGTCATGCGGGGTTGCGACCAAAGAGCGTGGTACGCCTGGATATAAAGAACAGCTGGATTCTAGGTCTCGGTACAATGATTAGCGAGGATGTTAAGTCCAAGGGCTTGTTTCGCATATATTCACTGTCATATAGCACAATTGTCCAATTGTATGAGATATTGACACATCGACTAGGTGTTGAGTCAAAACCTATGATCTCACCAACATTATTGTTGACGTTTTCGAGTATCATTTTCAGGTGTATTGTTAACAAAGGTAACTAAGGACTATTGGGAACCAAAGTCGAGGACAAGTTGGGCGTTATTTGAAATACATTGTAAGACATTTTTTCCAAGGTGCGTAATGTGATAAACTTTGTAATAACTATTTTGCGCAAACAAATGTATGGTATGATCTTGTATCTTGTGCAATGTAAATCATTATGTCGCATTCCCGTGTTTCCGCCGCAGACGGGGTGTGACAATATATGTGAACAGGTGTGTTTTCCCTTCCCTTTTATTTCATGCTCATCCAGATATAAATTGTGGAATAAAAAGAATAAATGAAGAAAAATAAAGATGGAAGCGATAAGCTTGACAATGTCATGACTGATGACGGTTAGCATACGATGAACTTAATCCACGAAGTTATGTAGCTCTTCTCGAGTATTGCGAATGTTCATAGAAAAATCACACGACGAGGTACGAGGTTGTCTTAAAGGTGGTAGCGGAAATGGTGGACGGAAGATATTAACCATCTATATAATAGTAGAGGCGTGATTAAGGTTTTTGTGAAACGACTTAGACATGAACAATGAGTGACATTTTAATTTGCATTTCGGAAATTAAAAATGCTTAAAACATTTTCGGATGATCTTATTAAGTTTGTCGAGAATTTATCGGAATGTATTTTATAGTAAACAAGAACTATTAAAATAGAATGACTTTTAAATAAAGATGAATGTTTCATCATTCCTAGACCTAGATATAAAAATGTTCACGTTGAGTTTTTGGGTGAGGTGCCAGCATTTGTCTCCGACGAAACTTTTCGATGAAGATATTTTCCTATTTTGGACATTGTCCGCGAAGGAGAATGACACAAATTTTGATGATTTTTCTATCCAAGATCAATGGAAAATGTTCGATCCTCATTGTTTATGACGATAAACATCATGACATTCCTAAGTGGGTGGAAAGGGACTAAGGTAAGTGAAAGTACTTAGACGTTAGAGTGTTATATTAAGAGGCTCTGAATCACATATGTAGAAACTCGTAAGACCTTTGTCACACGAAGGTTGATGCAAGCTTTTAGCTTTAGGAAGAGCATTTTAACATATGTTGTTAGGCTTGAATATGAATTTTCGGAGATGACCTTTAACGTTTTCGATCGCAAGTTAAAGATACTTGAATATTTCAATGAAATATTTAATGTCAAACCTACTTGGAGAGTTGTTAGATATGCTATCTAAACTTTCCTTGACAAAATAGTGGATTAATTAGAAAAAGGCGAAAATGATGATTAAGGTAATGAGTGGGGTGAAGACTCAGGAGATATAAGACCATCTTACGACTCTTTTAATTTATTTTAGATTTGTGACACGGACTCGAAGAAAAATAATCTAGTGAAAAAATTATAGACATAGATGCATAAGACATATAGTATAGCATATAAGTTTATCTTAAGCATGCATTTAACACAATAATCAACGAGGATTAATAGTAAGCTCTGTGGCATTTAAACGTTAATTGGTTCATCAATTATAGTTAATATAGTGTAAGGTGTACAATTAACACGAAAGTCAATGTTAAATGACGCATACGAACAAATAATTTTAAATGTAATGACATGTAAAACATGTTAGCATAAGCCTTAGGAACTATGTGATCCATTTAGATAAACTAAGAATATATTTATTTAAATTGCTAGTAGAAGACAAATGTCTTTATAGTAAGACATGCATTTAATAACTAAGCAATTAAACATTGAAGCATCACGATACATGAAACAAATATAATGCATTACATAGGGAACAAAAATCAATCTTGAAACATTAAAGCACAAATGTGGAGGAATGCATTTGTGTCAAGATTGACTAAGGAAAAGCCTAATTTCTAAGTGCTTAGTGTGTAAATCTCCTAATGAGATACATGAAGTCACTATCGATGTAACTATCATTACGCATATTTAATAAAGAGCCATTAATCAAATTAGAGTGAATAATAAAGAGACTATCACTAGAGGTGGCTCAATCTTACAGGCTAAACACGACCAAATTTTTATGGATCATACACTGAACCCAACTTTAACTCTTTGGAAAGCAATTCACCTAGGTAAATTGAATTTCTAAGTTCCAATAGATTCTCTAGTATCAATCTCATTTATAGACAAAATAGATAATTATATTTGCAAATGAAATGTATGCCAAAGATAAAATTTGTATTATCTTTTCATAAAAGGGCCTAACATGACTCAACCTAACATACTATAATTCCGTTCGCATAATCCTAAACAAGATGAGTAAAATCAAGATAAGCGTAAGCAAGATGTTTTAATCTTTTGTTCAAGATTTATAGGTTGTTTGGTTTCAATTACATATTGCTTGATTTAATGGATGTCTCATACTTATTCATCTTACATGTGTAGTTGTCACATGTGATATTTAACGTGTTTGGTTTTTTAAACGCCAAGAGATGTGCTTATTGTCTGAACAATGAACAATAAGTTTAATTGAGAGTGTAATAAGAATTCTCTATTGCAGTCTTGTGAATGATCTCATCAATATTATTCTTATCATAATTTGAGTTTGTGATTTTTATGATAAATGAATTAAAAAGAGACATATTTAATTTTTAAACAAATATGCTATTATCTAAAATAATTATTCTTATCAATGTTGTATACCATAAAAAATAAGTATTTGAAAAAATGAGTATTACTTGTTTAAGCATTGACAACCGTATTAGTGATTCAGTTATTTTTTCAAATCTAATAACTTATATTATTTTTAAATTATATTAATTTATTTTTTCTTTGTAACACAACCATTATCTACGAAGAAAATAAAATAATAGAAACAAAATATCCTTTATTAAATCGTTTAATACGATAAGTCCTAAATTCTTTAAAACTTAATGTTTCCCAAACATCAAGTCACCTAGGTATAATAAAAAACATCAATATTAATTTTTATTTGAGAATTTAGTTAAAAGTGCAGTTTTTTGGGCTTGATTGGCTTTTATTTTGTATGAGCAAAAGTTTACATATTTGTTAGTTTGGCTCGTGGTTTGGTTTTTTTTTGGAAAATGACACATTTTAACAAGTGCATTGCAAAATGTAAATGCTTACATATTTCAACGAAACATCCAAGTCGTCAATCCTAATTCATTGTGTATTTTATGCATGTATTAAACATATTAGTAAACTAAAATTGGAACACAACCAATGGACAAGAAGATTCAATATGCATCATCAACACAAGTGTGAGTTATGATCCGAAGCATATTCTTTTCAAACTAGAAAAAGGATATAATTATTTTCATATCAATCAAGATGTGATTGAGTTATGTAAATCCAAGATAATATCTTTCGTTATATTTTGATATAATCTTGAAACTAAACAAATTAAAGAAATCCATTCATGGTACCAATACACGAAAACATATGTCAATTAGATTCAATAAAGATATCAACCATAATATGAATAATACGAATTCGATATATTCATCGAAATCTATTTGTCCCTCACGAACACTCATTAAAAGAAAATAGATAAATATATAAATATTGTGTTCCATTAATCCCAAGATTAAAGTTGTAAGGTGATGGTTATGAATAATAGAAAAGACTTTAATGTTCTTATTCCAATATTGTCGTAAATTTTACTTGTGCGAAAAACTATTTGTTGTTATGTATAATATACATAGTTTTTGACATTTTGTGAGTATATAAATGAGTTTTCTAACCATTTTTATACAACACACATCTTTTGTAAAATACTATATGTTAAAAAAATATAATTATGTGTGTATGTTAGAATCATGCAAGCACAAGCATTTTCTTTTTCTTAGTTACTTAATGTATCTAATACAATCTTTTCTTTCTTTTGTATATACCACCTAAGGTCCCAAACAAAGCAAGTGTTGAAAATAATTTAAACGTGTTGTCTGAAAAATAATTAAATCATTAGAAATATTTTAGGTGACTATGATTTAAAACACAATTAATAATATACTAAGACAAGTATATGAACTCTTATTCTTAAGTAATATCCATACTATAAAAGATATAACAAGAGGTTTATGTAACTTTAAGTAAATTAACAGTGATTTAATGCCTATATGCAATGCAAGAAAAATTTCGCAATCTTAATGTAAGAAATCTAGCATAAGTTTTAGTTATGCATAATCCGAAAAATTAGCTACAAATGAATAGTGTACATGGCACATGTGCTTAGATATTCAATTAGCTAAACTATAAATAACAACGATCATTTAATAATTTCTACTAACAAACTTGAGACACAAATAAGTGCACATAATCACATAGCATAACACATAAAAGTACTTGTCGGCGTTTTGTGTATTAGATACAACAATGTATACTTAGCTCGGTTTTGTTTGAAGAAAAATTAATTTCCTCCCCTTTTCAAAAATTAACCAATTTTAATATTTTTAAAAATTTAATTACACCCTTTTTCAAATACATACCGACTAGAAATGCCCGACTCAAAAGAAAAGGTAAATACCGTTATTTACTCAAAATGACACACAAATTTTTGACCACTATGTAGTATTTTGCATTTTTGACTTACTTAAGTTTGGAATAAATACTTGGAAGTATTTTTAAACAAAAGTAGACTCAATTAATATATAAGACGGTGGCACGACTTCTTACGTACTTACGGTTGTTTATATGAATATTCAAAGTTTTCAAAAATAGCCGAAACGAGACAGTTGGCTCCCCCTGAATGATAAGGGGGCCGGCCAAGGCTAAGGGGGCCTCCCTTTGGAGATACGGGGACCGGCACCTGACACACAGATTCGCCTTTTTTTCTTTTTTCCTTTTTTTGTACAAAATCATTTAGTGACTTAACGTAAAGATGTGCTACTGAGTTTGATACCGAACATAAAACACTTATTTTAAGCATCATTTTTACTTTGAGCTAGTATACTAAGTGTATTTAACAACAAAACTAATACAAGTTAAGCAACAAAACACTTTACATATTTAATCCCCCATCATGGGTAATTTGATACATTGAGCGTGCTCTATTTTTAAAACCATTTGTTTTGAAAATTAGAGCGACGTGACTCCTGATACCAATTGTGGAAATCGTAGAGGGGGGTGAATATGTTTCCATTTAAAGATTTAAAACGTTGTATCAAATTATCCATCAAGTTAGATGCAATATGATAAGTGTGAATAATACATCTATATCCACTAGAACATGTCATAGCAATATAAGCACAATCACAATGTTAACTTCTATCTATGACACAATCATCATCCAAACAATATAAGCAACAATCAACACACATATAGATCTAATGCAAATATAAATGTAAGGCAATAAGGTAAATAAAGATGTAAAGCGATAAGTAAAAGAAAGTGCAAACCAGACGTGATGATTTATAGTGGTTCGGTCACGAAGCACCTCTTCGCCATACTCTACTCCCCGAGTACCCAACTCGAGAGTTACTTCACTAGTCAACAAGCTCCCTTTAGGCGGAGAAAACCAAACATAACTAAGCTTACACCGATTTCCAACACTACGCCAAATGTCGAGTTCTAATCCTAGCTAGAACCAATCTATCACAACTAACCACACTACTTTACAACAATTCACAACTTGGCTTCACTACACAACTTCACTTCACTTCACTACTTCACTTCACTTTACGACTTCACTTCACTTCACGACTTCACTTCACTTCATAACTTCTCTACACTTCACAACTTCACTACACTTCACCTAGACACTAACAAGATCACCCTGATCTATCTAAACTTCCTATGATCACCATGATCTAACAACTATACACACCATGATCACCACAATCTAACTATTACACAAGTTTGGAATACATGGACTCGATCTATACATTGTGAATGTAAGACATGTCACGAATGCACTAACTAACCTACATAACTTTGTATCTTAATGATAACGAAAGTTCTTCTCTTGCACTTGGAGGAATAAGCTTGAATCACTTGGAAACAAATGCTTAAGATTAAATGATCAAAGGATTTAAAGGTGAGTATAAACTGATTTAGAATAGAAAGAAAGTATGTGCAAAAGGTAAGAAAAACAGTGGGGAATAGTCTAGTATTTATAGGCAAGTTGAGCTTGCTTTTTGTCTGGGCGGTCCCCTCAAATAGTCCCCTTAATAATTAAGGGGGCCGCCCAGCCCAGACGCTCCCTTTTTTTGTCTTATCCGGGGGAGATGTTTTCTGGAACATTTCTAGCCGTTTTTAGGTAGAAAATTTGAATTCAAAATATTTATTTTGAATAAAACATTTCTTTTAAATCTAAAAATGTTTTATAAAAGTTGTAAAAATGTTTGTGACATTTTTATAAAAAATGTGAGGTTAAATAAAAATTCCTTTGATCATAAAATAAATTAAACATTTATTTATTCATACCTTAAGTGATTTACGTCGAGTGCAAACTTTGTTGAAGCAGACTTGAGACGTCGAGAGATGTTGTCGTATGAATGCATTGATGATTTGTGATCACAAGTAACTTAAGCACTTTACGTTATGTGTTATAAATTACATGTTTGTCATCACCAAAACATGAAGAGAATGTATAGATTAAATATCGTAATATTTCTACCAACAATCTCCCCCTTTTTGATGATGACAAAATATGTAAACTATAACTCATAGTAAAATGTATAAGTTACTTGTTTACACTTCTTCTCCCCTTTTTGTCGAAGCAAAAAGGTGGACTCTTAGGTGAGACTTATACTACACTTCAAACCTTGAACCAAAGAGGCGAGCTTGCATCATCCCAGTGAAGTCTTGCTCCTATCAACCCCGTTGAATCATCCCAAGATATCTACTTTGACTCTCGAGCACCCCTTAGCACATTGCACTCCTATGACACTTGCATTCCATGTATATAGACTCTAGGGGATCCATGGATCAAATTTGTTGCAAACTCTTAACCTACATCAAGGGTTAGTTTCGTGCAACATAATATGTATATAGTAGCGATATTAAAGGGTTGGAATACACATATCAAGAAATGTGTAGATGTCATAACGGTTGCAACTCCCCCTCGGTGTATGCTCCCCCTTGTTTGGGGCACCAAGGAATCAAGCTACAGAAGTGTGCTACAAAAAATTTAGTAGAAAAATGCACATATATATACCAACAATGATAGCTAAATATGTATATAGCAATACACTAACAGGGAACAAGACATGCATGTCTTAGATATATGCACTCTAAACTATGAAATTTTAAAAGAAAATTTAAAACCTAGACACATGCACTCGTTGTTTTAATAACAACAACCTAAATCCATGATAAAAGGAATCATGACATATACTTAAGACACGAGAATGTTTAGGAACCAATGATAAAGTTCGACCGGCACATGCTTAAGGACTAAGACTTGACCAAGACCCTTCGGTATAATACCGGCTTTAATAAACGAGAACAAAATTCGTTTATTAATTGACACACTATTATTATGAGAATGACACCTTCCAAGATGTCATTTGGATAAGAAGTATAAACGTATTTTTATTGACATGTTCCTTATGGTATCGTCATCTAACCAAGAGGATGATATGGATTTGAATAGACTAAGGGTTGTATTAAGAGATTCCTAAATCCTCAAGGTTTCTTTGTTAAGCATTATGTATACTTTTCTTGTTTGGAGTGTTTAAGGATAAACATTATCGTAAGACTTTAGATCAAACTAAATGTTGATGATATGGATGATTTGAGGAGGGAACATAAACGAAGAAGGATGAGCGTGAATGGAAAGGGAAGGTGTTGACAATAGGTTTGTTGGGTGTTTTGTTGGTTGTTAATGTTGATGGACAAAGGTGAAAATATGAAAATGGTGTAAGAGAAGTGAAAGACTTGACATTGTGAGGACTTAACAACACTTGAAGATTGAATGTCTTCTTTGTGTTCTTCACTTTGCAAAAAAGTGGAAATGATTGGATGAAAAATGAAAGACACGACATTGTGATGACACAACAACACTTAAAGATTGAATATTTTCTTTGTGTTCTTTACTTGCTAAAAAGTGTGTTAATACAAATAATTTCTAAAATCGTTCTTTATATTTTTCGACCTCTCAACGTTTTGATAATAACAAAATGTAAAAACGTTTACGATAAAATTAAACGTTTACAAATTATTAATCGTAAAATTCTATTTCTAAGATTAGTGATCACTTAAGGTATGAACAAGCAAATCATTAAGCATGATTAGTGATCAAGAAAATATTTTTCTCTTATCCATTACATTTTTACAAAACATTTTCACAAAATTAATTATACAAAATATTTTCTAATTAATGGAAAAGTTTTATTAAAAACTTAAAATTTAAAATTTAAATTTTCCCCCCAAAACGGAAGCTTCTACACCAGATTCAACCTTTCCCAAAAAAAGACAAAAAAGGGAGCAGAGTCTAGGCGGCGACCCCCTTATAGGCCTGGCGGCCCCCTTATATATTTGGGACCGCCGGGACCGCCACCAGTTACTGTTATTTTTTCCTGTCTATAAATACTGGTCCACCCCTGTTAGGAATTAAAGGTCTCTACACTTAGTACTGCCAAGTCAAAAAGTTTGTACTACTCAGATTATAACTAACAATATTAACTGGTTAGTACTGGTAGAGTAAAAGTTAGTACTGCTAGTACTAACTTAATACTGGTGAAAAAGAGCTTTATACAAGCTGCATGAAGATTAGTACTGATGAAGAGTTAAACGTGTTTTGTGATATGTATGGACTTATATTGTATATATCTTATATAATTAGAAGATATGTTGATATCTTTTAGAAGTTTAGAAGATTTGTAGTTATCTTGTAAAGGACTCCTTAGTGTATAAAAGGAGATCCTAGGTTATGGTTTTAGATATCAGTTCTCCATAGTTCTCATAGCTTCAAGGTTGTAAACCCTAACACTATCAAAGAGTGTTCATATTAATATATTGAAGCTTATTGTTTTGGTTATATCATCTGTTTTGTCAAACATACATTATTGTTCCATTGGTTATACTTCTTAGTG
>BQNB010009265.1:0-22137 GCA_026074375.1 Tanacetum coccineum | reverse complement strand
CGTTCTAGAATTGATCATCTAGAATTGGGGCTATGAAGAACGTTTGGTTATTAATGAAGAACACCTTGTTGAATATCTTAGATCAAGAGCCACGAGGCTCTGATACCAATTGTGGAGATCGTTACGACTCCTTAGATCGTTATTAAGACTTATCTAGGATACAGTAACAATGATTAATAAACTTGCACAGTGAAATAATAACACAGAAATCAGAGTTACTTCAAAGTTTTCTTTAGTCGCTATATCCCCAAGATCAAATGATCCTTGGGGCTAAACTAACTAATACATAGATGTCTATAATACATCTATTACTATCTACTAACTAACTATTAGACTCTTATTGGGAGAGTTCTAACTATTCTGGATGATCTAAAATAGACACACCTAATACCCTTTATATAGAGGGATATTAAGGTATAGTATAACACCTCGTGTTTTAGGACAATGTACGACGTTAATAAAGTCACCATTTATTTTTAGTATTGTACGCGTTTGTTTTTAATGGAAATCGTTAAGTTAAATCGCGTAAGCTAAAAATGATCAGTTAACGTAAACGGGCATTAAGTGAATTATTGTTTACGTCAAACAAGGGTTAAGCAATTATTTTAAAGATAATTATTAACGTTTCACAAGTTATTCTATCGGATACGTGAAAGTGTTTACGTTTCGCGATAAATGACAATTAGGTTTTCCCGGAAACCCTAAAAATTTACGTACGCTTCAACAAATACCTACGTTTATATACAATGATCAAAGTTTATAAAACTTTAGGCATATGTATATATTTATACACATCTCATATGATTATACAAGATAACAAATACTTTACAAAATACCAAGACTTTACAAAGTAAACTTTTATATAAAAACTACACTTTACATTTAATCAAAAGTTTACTTACACTTTTCTTTTATAAATGTGCAAGTAAACATACAAAGTATATAAAATAAGCTAGTGAAACACAAGTCCTTAACTTCATGGGATGATTCCCATTAGAAGGAACCAAGAGACCAAGACCTTAAGCCCTTGTTCCCTCCTTTCTTGTCCCCTTGTCCCCTTTGATATCCCACGGCAAAGAACCCCCCCCCCCCCCTTGAAAAAGACCAACGAAGTGACAGATGAACGAAAGTAGGAAGTTGGAGGGACAACGAAGAAAAAGGATGATACGAAGAGAACGTGACGAACGAATGGGCGTAACGCAAAACTCCACGTGCAAGTTGTCGCAACAACGTTATAAAAAGACAATTCTGAAAACCAAACTGGTCACAGAAGCGGGTATGAACAAGCATACTGTGGTCCGCTTACCCCTATATACGATCTTCCAAGAACACAGTTAAAACGCCACCGCGGGCACACTACGGCCGAAGGGACCTTGTTACGTCACCGCGGCAACCCATATTGTACCCAAAGAACCACAGTTCCCGAGCCCCCCCCCCCCCAAAGAAACTATACATACTGACCAACCAAAGTCAACATCTCCCTCACACCCACCACCACCTCACTCAAAAAACAAGCATGCAAGTGAAGTATTTACAAACTCATTAACCTTACAAAATTACCTCATTCACTCCTTTACCTCTCTAAAAAGGCACGGCTACATAAGCCATCCAAGCACCCATACAAAGATATCATTTCAAAAATACCAACAATCCTTAACCCATCAATCCTAATGCACACTAAAGTGATTTCAAGCCGTTGGATCATCACTTGCAAGTAATATAAGGCAGAAAAGGTGAAGAATAGGTTTCAAACCAAATCCTGAGGTTTATAAGCTATAGAGCTTAGGATATTTGAGTCTAAACAACGTGTATTAGACATTTATTTCACATCTCATACAACCTCCTAAGTGTCTTCCTAATCCCTTTAAACTTTTAGTTATCATTATTTTATGTGTAAATGTCTAAATATTCTAACATCACGCATTTAGGCTTTTTAATATGTAAAATGAGTTATTACTTATGTTTATGATTTTATGCACTCTTTATCAAGTCATATTGTTATATATATCATGGAAAAATAAATGTAAAATTATGTTAACCTATGGATTAAGTATAAACATGTTTAGGTTAAATTAGGGTTTTATAAGGTTTCTTAAATTTATCCAAGTGAAAGTAATGGAAAATAAATTTGTCTTTAAACTTGTTTACATAGAATTATTAAATGCGACTATGGATGATCTTGGACTTTATTATAAGTATCACATGTGTTTAAAATAGTTATAAGGGTTTCTATATTAAACTACTAAATTAAATAAAACATAAAACAAGGTTTTTATAAAGTTATACACCTAAACAATTAGGGACTGTTTTGAATCCGAAATTCATACAGTGGGTTTGACCTTATATAAAAATAATACGCCTCATGACGATTCCAAAATGATAAGAAACTCGAAAAACCAATTTATAACGAAAAAGATACGTTCAATTACGAGTTTTTACAACGATAAATACATTTTATAAAACTATTTTTATAAAAGTTACCTATTCATTACAGAAAATATTTGTTTACAAAACATCTAAAATAGATAGAACTATTAATTACGAGATTCTTACTCGAAAGAATCGCTAAAAAACGGCACAATAACGAATAAACTACTACTTTACGATAATTAAAGTTATAATAAGTAATCTTAATAAACTATGAACAGTAAAAGCGACTATTCATATGGAATAAACTTATAAAATATAATACATCTTTCTATAACAAAGACGTACTCGAAGGAATCACTAAAATCGGGATTAAAACGAATAAGTTATTACGATTACAAGTTTACGCTAATTAAAAACTAGAAAAAAAAAAAAAAAAACTGATAATCTAGCTGTGTTAACAGTAAAATATACTATTCACCCAGAATTCTTAAAAACATGAAAATATAAAATCTAGATCACCTCACTTACAACGAAGACTTAGGACGTAAGAAACGCGAGCCCGGACTTTAAAACGACCAAATTAGGTCATTTTTACAAAAAGTATATTTACTAAACATTTCACTTATGAATATTAATTTTACTAAAACGTTAGTCTGAGATATGCAAATAGAAATATTTCGTGGTTATCAAAGTGCTATAATTACTAGGGAGTTTTCATAATGAGGCCTCTCGGAGCGTATCGACGAGATTTTGTTGTGATTACATATAAAGTGTCCTAACTCCTCGTACGTCATGTCATGACCTCTTTAATATGGTATAGCCCGAATCCGATAAGTCTACGATGTAACAACTATAAGATTATATTCAATGTTATAAAATAAAGTACTCAGTACTATACACCATAATTTAAATAGTTTTTGCATCTAAACGTTTTTCTGCGTGACGTTTAATCTACTATCTGTACTCAAGGTGAGTTCATAGCCCCACTTTTTACAGTTTTACTGATTTACTATTATTTGGGGTGAAAACATGCTTTGTTTTATAAAGTGGACGCAAGTGTTTTAAAATATATTGATTATGTGTTTGCCTAAGTAGCGATAACCCTCCTGAGCCCATTATCATGAACTGTCAATTGCATAGATGTAGTTGTTAATTGCATTATGTGAGCGCGAATGTTATAAATAGATCTATTGGGATTAACCTCCCCGTTTGGGTGATTAGCTATCACCGGGAACGAACGTTGACCATGTCGGACTTGGATGTTGCGGGTTACAACATCTGTACGGGCAAAATAACTGCTAAAATAGCAAATATAGGTTGAGCTTCAGTGTCATGAGCTTAGTGCAACAGTAATCTGGTTTTGTGATTGTTGGCATATGTTGTAACATCACGGGAAAGTCTTGCGGTCCTGCATAATTTAAATACATAAACCTATGAATTCACCAACATTTTTGTTGACGTTTTAAGCAATGTTTTCAGGAGGTCAATAGGCACGAGGTGCCAAGGATGCATTGGATTACATTTTGGATTGCACACTTAAAGATTTATGTGCATCATATTTTGGGAAATGTATTGTTGTCTTTTGTAATATTAAACAAGGAACAAGTAAAGCTTTATGCTTTTGTATTATGTCTTATAATTAAATCCAATGTATCAATTTAAACGACTTTTTGTGTCGTTCTTATATATATCTTGTGCTGTTGATCTTGAAGTAACACGCCCCGGATCCTTATTCCGCTGCGACCCATTTTGGGGGTGTTACAGATTGGTATCAAGAGCCAAGGTTATAGAGAACCAGGTCAAAATGTTTTTGCTGGACTATAACCGTTTTCAAACATTGCATACATACAAAAGGGTTTTTACGGGGTATTCATATACAAATTGTTGCATTAGTCGGTTAGGCTATATACATGCATAATTGATATACGTGTTTATAATATATTACGTATATAAGGATAATAGTCTTATATTAATATACTTATATAAGTCACTTTTGATTTTTCAGTTTCGAGCATGTCGGATTCGGAAGATTCTACAGTTACGTATACTGAGATATCCAGCCCATATGAGGACCTATCTGACATAGGATCACCAGGAGCCGAAGGACCTATTTTTCAGGATCCACCGTCTCCAGATTACGTGCCTGGCCCTGAGGAGCCAGAGCAGGCACCACCTTCACCTATTTACATACCATTTGTTCCGGAGCCTGTTTACCCGGAGTTCTTACCAGAGGACGATGTCCTACCGGCTGAGGAGCAGCCATTGCCTGTTGCTGCCTCACCTACTACTGAGTCACCGGGATACATTCCTGAGTCCGATCCTGAGGAGGATCCGGAGGAGGATGACGAGGAGGATCCTGAGGAGGATCCAGCCGACTATCCTGCTGACAGAGGAGACGACAGGGATGATGAGGAGCCATCTGACGATGACGATGATGATGATGATGATGCAGAGGAGGAGGAGCACTTAGCTCCTGCCGACCCTGCAGCTGTTGCTTATTCAGCTGACCAGGACCCATACCTTGCTTATCGCGTCACGGCTAGGATGTCCATCCGACCCCAGGCGCCGGCACCGTTCCTCTCCGAGGAAGTTGCTGAGAGATTGTTAGCCTTACCTACTCCACCACCATCACCTCTCTCTCCATACTCATCACCACTTCCTCAGATACCCTCTCCGCCATTACCTATACCATCACCACCACCCAATAGCCCTACATATGTTGAGGGATCTCTGGGATCCCGAGCTGCTGGGATTAGACAGAGAGATGCACTACCATCTCCTGTTCATGAGACTGAGATGCCTGAGATTTGTTTACCGCTTCGTAAGAGGCCGTGTCGTACTACTCCTGGTCCTGGATACGAGGTCGGGGAGAGTTCGGCAGCTGGTACTGCTAGGCAGGTTGGACCTGCCACAGCTAGGGCAGACCTTTATGGATTTGCTGATATGTTAGATGCCGCTCCAGGACGCCAGACGTCTAGAGAGTTAGGCTATGGTATTACGGATACATGGGATGACCTTGTAGGAGCCATCCAGGAGATTGCACCGACCACCCTAGAGGGGGTCAATCAGAGAGTTACTGAGTTGGCTACTACTGTTGACCAGGAGGATGAGATCATATATTCTCAGCTGGATGATGCATGACATGACCGAGCTCTACTTAGAGCCCGAGTCAACATGTTGTACAGGGATAGGCCATTCCATAGACGCACTGCCCTTCTGATGGAGGAGGAGGCCAGAGTATCTCGTGCCGCTTGGGCACAGTCGATGGATGCTTGCGATCAGGTACGTTCCGAGGGCATATCACTTCGGACTACGGTCATGGCTCAGCAGTCCGAGATTACTGAGTTGCAGGCAGCAGACCATAGGAGACAGATGGTGATTACAGATCTGTTGAAAGCAGACTATCGGAGACAGAGACAGTTAGTGGAGGCACTAAATATAGTGAAGAGCCTCAAGACTCAGATGATCAAGCTTCAGAGAACTACGCAGGGACCTGCTAAGGATCCTGCAGAGCCAGAGCTACCAGAGGAGGCCAGTAGCAGTTCTTAGACTGGGTTATGACTGTAGCTATTGTACAGTCTGTTAATATTATGGGTTCATATCCCAGCTAGCAGACTTATAGAATCTTTGTTTTGTCTAGCTACTCTGTGTTAGATCTTTTTTTCATGTATCGGCTACTTTGTACAACTACAAAGTATTACGAGTATTAATCTCGGCTAGTATGGGCTTTAGGTTATTTTGTCTTGTAACCTAAGTGTTGTGATCGTTTGTATTTAAACCAATCATGTATTATTTTCCCAAGTTATATATGGAAAGGATGGATTATGTTTTATATAAAATCGAATTTATTGTGAATGAATGTCGATTTGTTAATTTCAATACTGTTGTGTATTTCACCATGTGTTGTGATCTCGTTTTATTTATTATGTATACATCGGGTTATGGTTAAGATTTTTGAAATCTAACGGGTCAATTATTTTCTTTGATTTTTTTTTATTAAAAAAAATGGCACCAAGAGCTACCCTCCCCCACCAGTCACAGACACTCATACCACCACTTCGGTCACCAGTGCCCAACTTCAGGCCATGATCGACGAGGGTGTCACTGCTGTGTTGGCAGCACGTGCTACGACCCGAAATGGCGATGATAGCCATACCTCGGGAACAGGTGTGAGAAGGAATGAACGCGCTGTTCGGGAGTGCACCTATCAAGACTTCATGAAATGTCAACCCTTATTCTTCAGGGGCACAGAAGGAGTGGTTCGACTTGACCCAATGGTTTTAAGAGGATGGAACCGGTTTTCGGCATAAGTAACTGCACCGTGAGATCAAATGGAAGTTTGCCACTTGTACTCTTATGGGAATTGCTCTAACATGGTGGAACTCACATGTTAGGACAGTGACTAATGATGTTGCATATGCACTGACGTGGACTGACTTGAAGAAGAAGATGACAACTAAATATTGTCCGAGGAATGAAATCAAGAAGATTGAGGCAGAAATGTGGAACCTAAAAGTAAAAGGCACCGATGTGGTAGCCTACAACCAACGTTTCCAGGAACTGGCATTGCTGTGTGACAGGATGTTCCCTGAAGAGACTGACAAAATTGAAAGGTATGTCGGTGGGATGCCCGACCTGATTTACTCAAGTGTTGTGCATCGAAGCCCGAAAACTAGGCAGAGGGCTATTGAGATGGAGACTGAATTTGAGGATAGAGGAGAATTAACACTTTTGCAGAGAGACAGGAAAAAAACAAAGGATGTTTGAAGACACCTCTCGTAAATAACCAAAACCAACAACCAAACAAAAGGCAGAACACAGGCAGAGGCTTGATTGCTGCCGGGAACGTTGGACAAGAAACCGTATAATGGGGGGGGGGGGGGGGGGGGAAAAGAAACTAAACCTCTATGTCCCAAGTGTCACTTCAAACCATTACGTCCTTGTATCCAACATGCAATAACTGCAAGAAGCTTGCCACCCTGGCCAAGGGCTGTAAGTCAGTAACCGGCCTGCAACTACAAATAACAACAACAACACCGCAATAACAATAACAATAACAACAGCAACAACAACAACAACAACACCGCGTAAAAAACAACAACCCAAGAGCCCAAGGGCAAATACCAATGCCACTCTTATGCTTTGAGTGAGGGGCTCCATGCCACTTCAATAAGACACCCCCAGTGGGAAGAAACAAGAACGAGGGAAATGCAACGCTGTAAGGCCAGGGCTTATGCAGTGGAGTTGCAGGGCAAAACCCAGACTAACAACCTGTGTGAAGGGTACGTTTTCTCCTAAACAACCGTTGTGCTTCATTATTTGATACTGGTGCAGAATAGGAAGTTTCGTGTCTACTCAATTTAGTACTTTGATTTATATAACCCCACTACATTAGATCATGGTTATAATAGTTGAATTAGCTGATTGTAGAATAATTTTGGGTAAATACGTATTAACTGTTGCTGCACGTTAAATTTTCCTGAACCGATTCGATTCACGTCGAACTAGATGCCTGTAAGATGGGTACTTATGACGTCATAATTGGCCAATGACTGGTTGACCGAAATACCAAGTCGTTAATGACTCTGATGCTAAGAGAGATCGTTCGTATTCCCGTGGGAAGCGAAATCTTAATTTTTCTGGATGACGGCAAGTAAAAAAAAAAGAAATAAATGCGGGACTCGGATTAAACATCGCTCGTGCACCTAGACTAGAAGTATCGAGCTAAAGATTCCACGATCTTTATGGCACAAATACCATCAAGGAGACTGGATACAATCAAAGAAGAAGCAACTGACAAGATGTACCGATCGTCAAAAATTTTCCCAAAGTATTTCCCGAGGACTTGCCAGGTCTTCCACATACCAACAATGGATTTCACATCGATCTAGTATACCTGGTGCTGCACCTGTAGCACGGCACCTTATCGTATTTGGGGGGGGGGGGGGGCCCCCATCAGAAATGAAAAATTGCGGAACAACTACAAGAGCTTTCCGAAAAAGCCTTTATAAGACCTATTCGTCACCAGAGGAGCTCCATTCATTCGTCAAGAAAATCAGATGGATCGTTACGGATGTTGCATAATTATCGGGAACTAAACAAACTAACGGTGAAGAACCGTTATCCGCTACCAAGAATTGATGACTTATTCAATCAACTTCAAGGGTCGAGTGTCTACTCGAAGATCGACCTAAGGTCAGGTTATCACCAATTGAGGGTTCGAGAGGAAGACATCTCGAAGACTGCCTTCAGAACTCGAGTAAGCGAGAATATGAACATTATGAAATTCCAAGATTAAGCCATTTTGTTTGACCAAACGCACCTGCTGTGTTTATGGACCTCATGAACCGAGTGTGCAAACCTTATCTGGACAAATTCGTAATTGTCTTTATTGACGATATTTTGATCTATTCCAAGAACAAGCAAGAGCACGAAGAGCATCTGAAGATAATATTGGAGTTGTTGAAGAAAGAGGAGTTGTATGCAAAATTTTCCAAGTGTGAATTTTGGATTCCCAAGGTACAGTTCCTCGGTCACGTGATTGATAATAAAGGCATTCATGTGGATCCAGCCAAGATCGAATCCGTTAAAGATTAGGCATCTCCTAGAGACCTCACTATTTAAAAGCGAACAAACGGAGATTCGTCATTTTAGGTCTCGCTGGGTATTAACGACGCTTCATAGAAGGTTTTTTCAAAGATTGCCAACCAATGACCAAGCTCAACTCAAAAAAGGTCCAAGTTTAAGTTGGGTGACAAACAAGAAGCATGTTCCAGTTATTGAAGCAGAAGTTATGTAGTGCACCAATTCTGGCTTTACTCGAAGGAAGTGAAGAATTTTAACGTATAACTGAGTGAATGCATCGATTAAGGGTATTGGGCGCTGTTTGGACGCAAAGGGAAAAGGTAATTTCTATGCATCACGACAAGTTAAAGATCCATGAAGAAGAACTATACTACTCCATGGATTCTGGAACTTGGAGCAGATAGTGTTCGCTCTGAAGATATTGGAGGCACTATTGTATTGGTACCAAGTGTACGGTGTTTCTTGATCATATGAGTTTTACAGCATATTCTAATCATGAAGGCATTGAACATGAACAACGCCGATGGTTAAGTTGCTTAGTGATTACGATTTCGAGATTCGTAACACCCAGGGAAGGCAAATGTCCGTAGCAGATGCTTTGAGCAGGAAAGAAACGGGAACCACCGTTAAGAGTTCGAGCTTTAGTCATGACAATTAGCTTGGATCTTCCTAAGCAAATCTTAGAAATGCACAGACTGGAAGCACGAAAACCAGATATCAACAAAAATGAGGATTGTTGAGGTATCTGATAGAAAATTGCTAAATTTCCAGAAGGCAACTTAGAACGGAAAAGTAGAACCTCGTACGGATGAACCCTATGCCTGAATGGCAGTAGTTGGTTACCTTTATGACGATTTGCGACTGTGATCATGCACGAGTCCCAAAAATTGAAATATATCTATCCATCCAGGTTCCGAGAAAATGTATAAACTAAAGAAGCTATATTGGTGGCCCAAAATAAAGCTGATATCGACACCAATGTTAGCAAGTACTTTGACTTGTGCTAAGTCTCAAGGCGAACAACAGAGACAAGACGGTTTGTTGTACAACCCGAGATACCCAATGGAGAGTTGACAATATCACGATGATTTTGTCACAAAAGCTTCCTAAGTCATCATAAGGGTATGACACCATTGTAATCTGTTCGATGTCTTACAAAGTCCGCAATCTTTATACCCATGAAAGAAACTGACCCTCTGGAGAAACTAGCGAGAATGTACCTAAAGGAAGTAGTAACAAGGCATGGAATACCGGTCTCGATTATTTGTGATCGTGACCCTAGGTTCGCATCAAATTTCTGGAGGTCACTTCAGAAAGCTTTGGGTACAAGTTTAGATATGAGTACGGCATATCATCCGCAAACTGACGGACAAAGCGAGAGAACCATTCAAACTCTCGAAGATATGCTTAGAGCTTGTGTGATCGACTTTGGAAATGGTTGGGTTAAACATTTACCATTAGTCGAGTTTTCATACAATAACAGTTATCATGCTAGCATTAAGGCTGCACCCTTTGAGGCACTTTACGGTAGAAAATGTCGTTCGCCTGTTTGTTGGGCTGAGGTTGGAGAAGTTCAACTCACCGGTCCAGAGATAGTACAAGAGACGACTGAGAAAATCATTCAAGTTAAACAAAGGATGCAAGCCGCTCGTGATAGGCAAAAGAGCTACGCTGATTTGAAGCGTAAGCCGATGGAGTTTGAGGTTGGAGATAAAGTGATGCTCAAGGTTTCGCCTTGGAAAGGGGTTGAAATGTTGGGCAAACGAGGGAATTAAATCCCAGGTTTGTTGGACCTTTCAAGGTAATAAAAAGGGTTGGAGACGTTGGCATACAGCTCGATCTTCCTAGGAGCTAGGGCAGTAGATTCATAAATACATTTTCACGAGTCCCAACTTAAAGAAGTGTCATGCCGACGAACCCTTAGCGTTCCGTTGGACGGACTTCATTTTGATGACAAGCTTTAAGTTTTGTCGAGGAACCTATAGAGATCATAGATCATGAAGTAAATGTTGAAGCGAAGCCTTATCTCCAAAATTAGTCAAGGTTCGATGGAACTCCAAAAGAGGTCCTGAGTTTACGTGGGAACGCGAAGATCAATTCTGGAAGAAATACCCACATCTGTTCTCAAAGACCGGGTCGTCGCCAAGTGCTGCGTCTTAAGCCTTGAGGACAAGGCTCAGCTAACCGGGGCAGACTATAACACCCCGTGTTTTAGGTCAATGTACGACGTTAATAAAATCACCATTTATTTTTAGTATTGTACGCGTTTTGTTTTTAAATGGAAACGTTACTTAAATGCGTAAGCCAAAAATGATCAATTCAATTGAAACGGGCATTAAACAAATAAATGTTTGACATCAAGCAAGTGTTATATGATTATAATGAGGATAATTAATACTTTGTATCATCTATTTTATTGTCTCGTAAAATGCATACGATTCCGCGATAAAACGCGTTTTTTGCGCATTCCAGGAAAGCACCAAAACCTAACGACGCTTAAACGAATACCCACATTAAACCAAATACCCAAGAATAATTAATATAACATCAAATATATGTGTATGTGGCCAAAATTTTCAAAGATAGGACAAAAGAATTTCACTTGCTCAAAAAATATCTACCTTAAGAAAGATCATAGGAACCAACTCTTACACCCATGAACCAACTTGGCAAATTAACCTTGTGCCAGGTTAGAAAGTAACCATGGTTAGGTTAGTTAGAATTTTCACTATAATAGCATGCATGCAACTCTTTCTTATCAAGATACTAAACCAAAAATCACAAAAAACATACCTTGTCTCTCTTTGAAGCTCACGGCTTAAAACCCCTATAATATCATCAACCAACCTTTGATTTTATTTCACAATATAGTGTTTGCAAATCATACTTAAGGTATTCTACGAAGAAATTGAAGGTTGGTAAAGCTTTGAAATTGTTTTAACAAGTTATTGCAAGATTATGGTTTCAAACCATAATCTAGGTTTTATAATCTGTAAGCCTATTGTTATGAGTCTAAGAAAGGGTTTTAGCCTTTTATTTCTCCATCTCAACATCATCACTAAGGTCCTTCTATTTCCTTCATACTTATATTTATCATTACTTTATGTTGTAATATGTTAAATATGCTAAATCACCACTAAGGACTTATTAATATGTAAAAAATGAAGTTTCACTTATGTTTATGAATTTAATGCACTATTCTTATGTCATATGGTTATATATATCATGGAAAAATGAATGTAAAAGTATGTTAACATATGTTTACAGAGGTATAAACATTTTAGGTTAATTTTTAGGGTTTTATAAGGTTCTTAATCTCACATAAGAAAAGTAATGAAAAGTAAAATTATTAAACTTGTTACAATGAATTTATAAGGACTATGGATGATCATGGACATTAATATAAGTATCACATATGTTACATATAGTTATTAGGGTTTCTATAATAAACTACTAGTTGAAAAATACATAAAATAAGCTTTTTATAAAAAGTATACACTTGGATAATAAAGGGGTGTATAATTTCGACACTTAGACAGTAGGTTTTGACATTATATAAAAATAATACGTCTCATGACGATTCCAAAATGATAAGAAACTCGAAAAACCGATTTATAACGAAAAAGATACGTTAATTACGAGTTTACGACTATAAATACTTTTATAAAACTATTTTTATAAAAGTTACTATTCATTACAGAAACTAATATTTTTAAAACATCTAAAATATGATATAACTTTTAATTACGAGATCGTACTCGAAAGAATCGCTAAAAACGGAACTATAACGAATAAACTACGACGTTTACGATAATTAAAGTTTATAAAAGTAATTTTATAAACTATGAACAGTAAAAAGCACTATTCATCAGTGGGATTAACTTTATAAAATATAATACATCTTTTAATAACAAAGACGTACTCGAAGGAATCACTAAAATCGGGATTAAAACGAATAAGTTATTACGATTACAAGTTTACGCTAATTAAAACTGAAAACGATAAAATAGCTGTTGTGAACAGTAAAATTACTATTCATCGCAGAATCTTAAAAACTTGAAAATATAATATATTGATCACTCGTCTTACTACGAAGACGTGGGCGTAAGAAACGCGAGCAACGGACTTAAAACAACCAAATTAGGTCATTTTTTTACGAAAAGTATATTTATAAACGTTTTCACTTTATAAATATTATTTTACTAAAACGATTAGTCGGTGATTATGCTATATAGAATATTGAGTGGTTATCAAAGTGCTATAATACTAGGGAGTTTCATAATGAGGCCTCTTCGGATGGCGTATCGACGAGTTGTTGGATTTACGATTTAAAGTGTCCTAACTCCTCGTACGTCATGTCATGACCTCTTTAATTATGATAGCCCGAACGATAGTACGATGTAACAACTATAAGATTATATTCAATGTTATTAATTAAAGTAATCGTACTTTATACACCTTATTTTAAATAGGTTGCATCTAAACGTTTTGCGTGACGTTTTATCTGTGATTATTTGGACTATCTGTACTCAAGGTGAGTTTATAGCCCCACTTTTACAGTTTTACTGATTTACTATTATTTGGGGTGAAAACATGCTTTGTTTTATAAATTGGACGCAAGTGTTTTAAATATATTGATTATGTGTTTGCCTAAGTAGCGATAACCCTCCTGAGCCCATTATCATGAACTGTCAATTGCATAGATGTAGTTGTTAATTGCATTATGTGAGCGCGAATGTTATAAATAGATCTATTGGGGATTACCCACCCCGTTGGTTGATTAGCTATCACGGGAACGAACCGTTGACAAGTCGGAACCTTGGATGTTGCGGGTTACAACATCTGTAAGAGGCAAAATAAATTGCTAAAATAAGCAAAATAAGGTTGAGCTCAGTGTCATAGCTTAGTGCAACAGTAATCTGGTTTTGTGATTGTTGGCATATGTTGTAACATCACGGGAAAGTCTTGCGGTCCTGCATAATTTAAATACATAAACCTATGAATTCACCAACATTTTTGTTGACGTTTTAAGCAATGTTTTCAGGAGGTCAATAGGCACGAGGTGCCAAGGATGCATTGGATTACATTTTGGATTGCACACTTAAAGACTTATGTGCATCATATTTTGGGAAATGTATTGTTGTCTTTTGTAATATTAAACAAGGAACAAGAAAAGCTTTATGCTTTTGTATTATGTCTTATAATTAAATCCAATGTATCAGTTTAAACGACTTTTTGTGTCGTTCTTATATATATCTTGTGCTGTTGATCTTGAAGTAACACGCCCCGGATCCTTATTCCGCTGCGACCCATTTTGGGGGTGTTACAGATTGGTATCAGAGCCAAGGTTATAGAGAACCAGGTCAAAATGTTTTTGCTGGACTATAACCGTTTTCAAACATTGCATACATACAAAAGGGTTTTTACGGGGTATTCATATACAAATTGTTGCATTAGTCGGTTAGGCTATATACATGCATAATTGATATACGTGTTTAATGATATATTATGAAATATAAGGATAATAGTCTTATATTAATATACTTATATAAGTCACTTTTGATTTTTCAGTTTCGAGCATGTCGGATTCGGAAGATTCTACAGTTACGTATACTGAGATATCCAGCCCATATGAGGACCTATCTGACATAGGATTACCAGGAGCCGAAGGACCTATTTTTCAGGATCCACCGTCTCCAGATTACGTGCCTGGCCCTGAGGAGCCAGAGCAGACACCACCTCACCTATCTAGTGTACATTTGTTCGGAAGCCATGTTTACCCGGAGTTCTTACCAAGGACGATGTCCACCGATGAGGAGCAGCCATTTGCCAGTTGCCGCCTCACCTACTAACTGAGTCACCAGGATACATTCCTGGAGTCCGATACTGAGGAGGAACCGAGGAGATGACGAGAGGACCTGAGGAGGATCCAGCCGACTATACTGCTGACAGAGGAGACGACAGGGACGATGAGGAGCCATCTGACGATGATGATGATGATGCAGAGGAGGAGCACTTAGCTCCTGCCGACCCTGCAACTGTTGCTTATTCAGCTGACCAGGACCCATACCTTGCTTATCGCGTCACGGCTAGGATGTCCATCCGCCAAGCAACCGTCACGGTCTCTCCCGAGAAGTTGCTGAGAGATTGTATACCTATACCAACTTCACCACCATCACCTCTCTCTCCATACTCATCACCACTTCCTTAGATACCCTCTCCACCATTACCTATACCATCACAACCACTTAATAGCCCTACACATGTTGAGGGATCTCTGGGATCCCGAGCTGCTGGGATTAGACAGAGAGATGCACTGCCATCTCCTGTTCATGAGACTGAGATGCCTGAGATTTGTTTACCGCTTCGTAAGAGGCCGTGTCGTACTACTCCTGGTCCCAGGATAACGAGGTCGGGAAAGTTCGCGGCTGCTGGATTGCTGAGGCAGGTTGGACCTGCCACAGCTAGGGCAGACCTTTATGGATTTGCTGATATGTTAGATGCCGCTCCAGGACGCCAGCCACTACCTGTACCATCTACTAGCCGCAAAGCTGATATTTCTGAGGCTGACACGCCGCCTCGGAAGAGACTACTACTTACTACTCCCAGACCTGGGTGTGAGATTGGAGAGAGTTCTGCTGCTGCTGCTGCGAGACAGCCAGGACCCACTATAGAGACCAGACTCCGAGATACTGAGAGGAGGATGATGACCGCCTTAGAGTTGGTCAACAGGAGGGTTACTTACCAGGTAGATGTTTACACTAGAGAGAGTTCAGAGTTTTACACACGACATCATGATGCCCAGAAGGATCGTGCAGCTGTGAGAGCTGAGATTGAGGTATTGAGGAGAGAGAGACTTGCTTACGAGCAAGAGAGTATAGAGACCCGTCAGGCCTTGGCTAGGTCTGAAGCTTACTGCAGGGCATTAGAGGCACGAGTTACAGTGTTAGAGACTAAGGCGCGTCACCACGAGTTGCAGCGTCAGGCTGCAGATGATCTTGCTGTTCAGCATATCATGCGTACCCAGGCCCTGGAGGCTGGAGCACACATTGACACATTGGAGGAAACTAGTAGCAGTTCCTAGACTTTGGTTATGATTGTATCTACTATGCAGTCTGTTAAGTTTTATGGGTTACTCCCAGCTAGCAAGCGGTATAGATCTTTTGTTTTGGTTAGCTATCCTGTATAGATCTTTTATTTCTGATTGGCTATCCTGTATAGCCTACTAAGTATTACGAGTATATCTCGGCTAGTATGGCTTTAGGTTATTTTGTCTTGTAACCTAAGTATTGTGATCGTTTGTATTTGAACTAATCATGTATTATTTTCCCAGGTTATATATCCAAAGGATGGATTATGTTTTATATGAAATCGAATTTATTTTAAATGAATGTCGATTTGTTAATTTCAATACTGTTGTGTATTTCACCATGTGCTGTGATCTCATTTTATTTATTATGTATACATCGGGTTATGGTTAAGATTTTTGAAATCCTAACGGGTATTATGTTTTCTTGTGATTTAAGAAAATGGAACCAAGAGGAAGGCCCATGAGGTTAAACCCAGGAACAACCCCCCTACCAGTCGCAGACCTTACTACCACCACTTCGGTCACCAGTGCCCAACTTCAGGCCATGATCGATGAGGGTGTCACTCCTGTATTGGCAATACGTGCTACGACCCGAAATGGCGATGATAGCCATACCTCGGGAACAGGTGTGAGAAGGAATGAACACGCTGTTCGGGAGTGCACGTATCAAGACTTCGCACCTACCCAAACTTCCTAAAATGCCAACCCTTGAACTTCAAGGGTACTGAGGGAGTTGTCGGACTCACTCAGTGGTTTGAAAAGATGGAGTCTGTTTTACAGCATAAGCAACTTTACAGTAGCATGCCAGGTCAAATTTGTTACGTGTACCCTGCAAGGAAATGCTCTTACATGGTGGAACTCCCATGTTAAGACCACTACTCCTGAAGCTGCCCATGCAATGCCATGGAGGACACTGAAAAAGATGATGACAGACAAATACTGCCCAAGGGGCGAAATTAAAGAAACTGGAGTTTCAAAATGTGGAATTTGAAGGTGAAGGGTAACGATGTGGTAACCTATATGCAACGTTTCCAAGAACTGGCAACTAAAGTCGATCGGATGTTACCCGGAAGAATATAGACCAAGTCGAGAAATATGTCGGTGGCTTGCCCGACACGATCCATGACAGTGTGATGGTAACTAAGCCAAAAACTATGCAGGATGCCATTAAGTTCACCACTGAACCTCATGGACACAAAGATCAACCACTGGGCCAACGTCAGTCTGACAACAAAAGAAAGTCTGATACACCGCCGGAACAACCAGAATCACAACAAACAAAAGACAAAACACTAGAAGAAGCTTGCCGCAGGAAATGTGACAGGATATACCATACGCAGGCCTAGACCTAGTGATCCAAATGAAACTATCACCATGAAGTCCATTGTGCTCCAAATGCTACAATTGCAACTGTTTTGGTTCATTTATCTCGTGACTGTAGGAATCCCCCAAATGTCAACATTGGGGCTAATCAGAGGGTTGCTTTGAATGTGGTGCTCAAGGGCATTTCAAGAGGGATTGTCCAAAATTGAGAGAATCAACAACAACCGGGGGTAATCTGGGTTGGAAAATGCAAGGCTCGGTAAAGGTGTAGCCGTGAGCAATGCATGGGCAAAACCCGCCAACAATGTCATCACGGGTACGTTACACCTAAACAACCGATATGCATCTATTTTTTATTTGATACAGGTGCGATAAGTTTTGTATCTACGCATTTAGCTCTCGAATTGTTTTATCACCCAACTGCTTAGATCATTATTATAATGTCCGAATTTAGCCGACTTGGAGAATTGTTGGGTTAAACACTATTATTCGGGTTGTTCGTTAAACTTTTCTTAACTCAACCTTTCAATATAACCTAATGCCCGTAGAACTAGGTAGTTTTGACGTGATAATTGGTATGGATTGGTTGGCAAAGTACCATGCCGTTATTATCTATGAGGAAAATATCATTCGTATTCCTTTTGGAGACGAAATTTTAATCGTTTAAGGTGACAGAAGCAGCAATGAACACGGGACCTGATTAAACATCATCTCGTGTACTAAGCTGACAAGAGTATTTAACACAGGGGATGTCACTAATTCTTAGCAAATATCACCGCAACCAAGACAAAGACAAGTAAAAGGGGAAACGACTTGAAGATGTTCAGTTGTTTCAAGAATTTCCTGAAGTTTTCTGAGGACTGCCGGTATACCACCCACTTGACAAGTTGGAGTTTCAAACGATTTGGAACCTGGTGCTACACCCTATATGGGCACCAATATAGATTAGCACCGTCCGTAATGAAGGAGCTAGCGAGCAACTACAGTAACTTACGGACAAAGGCATCATAAGACCAAGTTCCTCACCCTGGGAGCTCCGTATCTGTTGTAAGAAGAATAGATGGGTCCTTCCCGGATGTGCATCGATTACAAGGGAATAGAACAAACAAACAGTGAAGAACCATTTTTTTTTTATTTTTTTAAAATTACCCACTCCCAAGGATCGTATGACCTATTCGACTAGCTGCAAGGGTCTCGTATTTATTCAAAGATCGATCTGAGGTCACGGTAACACAGTTGAGAGTTCGAGAAGGACATTCCCAAGAATCATTCAGAACTCGATACGGTCACTATGAATTGCCAAGTCATGCCTTTTGGTTTGACAAAATCACCAGCGTGGTTCAATGAACCTATGAACCGGGTGTGAAAACCGTATCGGACAAGTTTATGTAATTGTCTTCATCGATGACATTTTGATCTACTCCAAAAGTAAGAAGGAACATGAAGAACACCTTAGGCAGATCTTGAAATTGCTTAAGAAGGAAGAATTGTACGCCAAGTTCTCCAAGTGTGAATTCTAGATTTCCAGGGTACAATTCCTCGGTCACGTGATTGACTGTCGAGGTATTCACGTTGACCCTGCCAAGATTGAATCTATCAAAGATTGGGCGTCTCCTAAAACACCAACAGAGATTCGCCAATTTTTGGGCCTTGTCGGCTATTATAGAAGATTCATCGAAGGGTTTTCAAAGATCGCCAAGACAATGACCAAACTAACCCAGAAAGGTGTCAAGTTTGATTGGGGCGATAAACAAGAAGCAGCTTTTCAACTGTTGAAGCAGAAGCTGTGCAGTGCACCAATCCTGGCCTTACCTGAGGGAAGCGAAGATTTCATCGCATACTGCGATGCTTCAAAGAAGGGTTTGGGCGCTGTGTTGATGCAAAGAGAAAAGGTGATTTCTTATGCATCACGCCAGTTAAAAATTCATGAAAAGAACTATACGACTCATGATTTAGAACTTGGGGCAGTAGTGTTTGCTCTAAAGATTTGGAGGCACTATCTGTACGGAACCAAGTGCACAATATTCACTGATCACAAAAGTTTACAACACATTCTTGATCAGAAGGAATTAAATATGAGGCAACGTCGCTGGTTAGAGTTGCTGAGTGATTACGATTGCGAAATTCGTTATCACCCAGGGAAGGCGAATGTTGTTGCTGATGCTCTGAGCAGGAAGGAACGAGAACCACTAAGGGTTTGGGCCTTAGTGATGACTATTGGCTTGGATCTTCCTAAACAAATCTTGAAAGCTCAGACTGAAGCACGAAAGCCGGAGAACATCAAGAAGGAGGATGTTGGAGGTATATTGGTTGAAAATTCAAAAGATCCGGAGAAACTTAGAACGGAAAAGTTGGAACCACGTGCGGATGGAACTATGTGCTTAAATGGCAGGAGTTGGTTACCATGTTATGGCGACTTAAGGACTGTGATCATGCACGAGTCCCACAAGTCTAAATACTCTATTCATCCGGGTTCTGACAAGATGTACCAGGATATGAAGAAACTATACTGGTGGCCCAATATGAAAGCCAACATCGCCACCTATGTTAGCAAATGTTTGACCTGTACTAAGGTCAAGGCAGAACATTAGAGACCATCGGGTTTGTTAGTATTGTCACGAAGCTTCCTAAGTCGTCACAAGGTTATGACACTATTTGGGTGATCGTTGACCGACTTACAAAGTCTGCCATTTCTATGCCAATGAGAGAAACATGATTGCCCTATGGATAAACTGCAATAATGTTACCTAAAGAGGTAGTCGACGAAGCATAGGAATACCTGTTTCAATTACTATTAATCGAGACCCCTCCGGTGTCGCATCAAATTTCTGGAAGTCACTTCAGAAGGCTTTGGGTATAAGTTTGGATATGAGTACTGCATATCATCCGTAAACCGACGGACAAAGCGAGAGAACCATCTAAACTCTCGAGGATATGCTATGTACTTGCGTAATCGACTTTGGAAATGATTGGGTTAAACATTTGCCATTAGTCGAGTTTTCATATAATAACAGTTATCATGCTAGCATTAAGGCTGCACCGTTTGAAGCACTTTATGGTCAAAAGTGTCATTCACCCGTGTGTTGGACCAAGGTTAGACAAGTTTAACTCACTGGTCCAGAATTAGTGCAAGAAACAACGGAGAGGATCATCCAGATTAAACAAAGGATTCAAACCGCTCACAATCGACAAAAGAGCTACGCCGACTTAAAGCGTAAACCGATGGAGTTTCAAGTTAGGGAAAAAGTTATGCTTAAGGTTTTGCCTTGTAAAGGGGTCGTACGTTTTGGCAAACGGGGGAAGCTAAACCCCAGATATGTCGGACCTTTCAAGGTGTTGAAAAAGGTTGGAGCCGTTGCTTACAAGCTTGAGCTTCCTCAAGAGCTGAGCAGGGTCCACAATACGTTTCATGTATCCAACTTGAAGAAATGTTATTCTGACGATCCATTAGTCGTTCCGTTGGAAGGACTCCAAGTGGATGACAAGCTTCATTTTGTTGAAGAGCCTGTAGAAATCATGGATCGCGAAGTCAAACAATTGAGGCGAAGCCGTGTCCCAATTGTCAAGGTTCGATGGAACTCTAGGCGGGGTCCTGAGTTTACGTGGGAACGTGAAGATCAATTCAGGAAGAAATATCCACACCTCTTCACCAAGACCGCACCATCATCAAGTGCCGTGTCATAAGCCTTGAGGACAAGGCTCATTTAACGGGGGAAGACTATAACACCTCGTGTTTTAGGTCATTGTACGACATTATGTAATTCACAATTTATTTTTAGGGTTTTACGCGTTTGCTCTTAAATCGTAATCGTTAAGCTAAATCGCGTAAACTAAAAATGATCATTCAATGTAAACGGGCATTAAACGATTAAACGTTTACATCAAGCAAGTGTTAAATGATTATTATGAGGATAATTATCAACTTTGTTCATCTTATTTTTATTGGTTACGTAAAATGCTTACGTTTCGCGATAAAATGCGTTTCGGCATTCCCGGAAGCACCAAAACCTAACTACGCTTAAACAAATACCCACGATTATACCCAATACACAAAATAATCAAAATATCATCCCATATATGAGTATGTGGCCGGATATGGTTAGATAGGACCAAGAAAATATCAAGGTTCATGTCACTTGCCCTAAATATCTAAGATAAGGCTTATCCTAGGGAACCAAGTCTTACAACTTTCTAACCACTTGACCAATTGCCCTAGAAATCCTCCTTTGGTTCCTTGACTTAGTCTTCCATCTATATAAGGCTTTAGCTAGCAAGTAAACACACATCTTTCATTTTCCAAAGTGTAAACAAAATCAAAACTCTCCCATTTCCTTTATACTAACCCACGGCTCAAAATAACAAACATACACAATCCATACAAAATTTTCTACCACATATTCAAGTATACATACATCATATCTAAGACCTACTAAGGTGGTTTCAAGGCTTGGTTAAGCATTTGCAAGCAAGGAATCAAGAAAAAGGAAATTAGGGTTTCACCTTAAGTTTTCTAGATAAGGGTTAAATCACAAGGGTGTGATTGTTATTCTTGTCTCTACTCATCCATACAAGGTTATTTAAAAGCTTAATCATTTCGTAACTAAGATTTTATGTGTATATATGTTTTATTTAGATAAATCACCATTTAAGGTACTTTTGATTATGTAAAAGGAATTTTTACATATGATCATTGTTTTGTACACTTATTTACATGTCATATGGATGATAATATTATGTTAAACGGAATGTATAAGTGTTTTAACATGTTG
>BQNB010009264.1:66782-87288 GCA_026074375.1 Tanacetum coccineum | reverse complement strand
CAGTGTTACGAATGGGAGTGTCATCAAGCTTTTCAGAAACAACTTTTCATAAAAGATTAATTTTACTAATCATGTCGTCTTGCTGTTGTCTAAGTTGAGTACTTAGGTTGGATAGTCTTTTCTTTTGGTGAGAGTCAAATTCTATTAGTACCTTCTCAAGCTTTGTTTGGTAATTGAATGAGTAGATGGAGAATGATTCGTTCTGTGGGCTCGTGAATGTTTAGGCGTGTGCCCAGTTAAAGTTTGGCTTTCCCTTCTAAGCATTGGTGGCTTCGTTAAAGTTTCTTGTCCCTTGGTTCATAGCGAACTGCCTACTTCCTGTTCCGTCGGTACGCGAGGATGCATAATCAACAAAGGCTTGTTCAAGATTTTCCATGCAGTACTAAGTGTCATGGGGACCATAAAAAATCTCACATGAGGAAGTGATCTTGTTCACTTGAGTAGGTTGCATCAGAGCAATGTGAGCTTCCATCAAACGTTGAACTTGATTTCGAGCTCGATGATGCGGCGGTCGGATGTACTCGGGACATCTTGAGGCAAAGAGATTGCCTTGACCGACTTAGCAAAATCCCTTGGGTCGTTCCAACTTTCGTTGTCATAGAGGGCGAGGTCCTCTAATAATGCCCAAGATTCTTTGGCGTTTCTGTCACGAAGTTTGCCACCGGCCGATTGATCGATGGTTCGTCTTGTGATGGGATTGACATGGTAATAAAAGATTTGGACTTGGAGCCAATGATCGATGCCATAATGAGGGACTTTTTGGAGTAAGTCTTTGAAACGAGTCCATGCTTTAGAAAGAGACTCTCCTTGATGTTGTCGGAACATAAGGATATTGATTCGTCAATAATATATATATATATATAATATATAAGCAAATACTCAACCAATTGGCTTTGACCAAGGCAAGAAGTCAAAATTCACTAAATAAAATATATATGTAACCGGAAGTATGAGTTCCCGGGTCGTTAAGTCCCAACGAGGCTTGAATGGAAAATCGAATGACGAATTGATAAACGATGTTTGAATATTACAAGATTATGATTGGTTTTTTTATTTCTACAAGTTAAATATGCAAAAATGATTAAATAAAACCTAAAAATGAAAGCTATATAACTTAAAACCTAAATCGGGCACGAAAAACGAGGGCTAAAAACCTAAATTTTGCAAATTAAACCCTAGAACAAATTTAAAAGCTAAAATAGATTCTAAATGACAAATAACAAAGTTTAAAAAAACTAGACTGAAAACGGAGGTCGTTTGACCCAAAAACGAGTCAAGACAAGAACGGGAACGAATCCCGTTCTTTAAAAAGTAAATTTTTGAAAAATTAATCCTACAGAAACTTTTATATTTTTCCTACAAAATATATGAAAAAAGAAAATTTTAGAAAAAAGATTTATATTTTTCTGATTAATATTTTATTTTTTATGATTTTTTTAAGTTTAAAAAGAAAATAAATTATAAAAAATACTAAAAGATTTTATAAAAATCTAAAAAATTTACAAAAAATAGCTGAAAGTGTGGCGGTCCTAGGAAAAATAAGCTGGCTTGACCAGCTTATCAAATAAGCTGTCAAAATAAGCTCAACAGCTTAATAGCTTAAATGGCCAAAACACCCTTAAATACCAAAGCACCCAAGGGTCTAACAGAAAAGACCCAAGGGCGCAGCGGTAGTGTGTGTAGAGTTTATAAAGGGTGAGGGCTTTGAGGTCCCGGGTTCGAGTCTTGCTCACCCGGGGCTTTGGCCTTCCCCTTTTTTTTTTGAAAAACTTATAAAATGAAAAAGCTAGAATAAATGAAAATAAGCAACTTTAAAACTTGGAATTCTTTTTGAAAAGCTATAATAAGCCCGGAAATAAGCTAAAAAGCCAACAGTGGCTTATAAACACAAAAGGGGTGTTTGGCTCTTTTTTTTTGAAGCCTAATAAGCCAAGGAAGCCTTAAATAAGCTCACACATATTTCAAACAATGCTTACTAAGCATGGTTAAGCAGAATTAGACTAAAAACAAAGGCCAAATAAGCTGGAAAAGCTAGAAAACTAAATTAAGCTTAAAAACACTTCACTAACTACACCTAAGCCTAAATAAGCTCAAATTAAGCTAAGATAAGCTAAGCTAAGGCTAAACTACACTAATAAGCATTCCTAAACATGAGTAAGCTAAAAAGACAGGAAAATAAGCTAAATAAGCTAAGTTACACAAAATGGGTCAAAACAGACAGCAATTCAGTCCTTGGGTGGCTTTTTGAGTGTAAAAATAAGTCACTTAAAGTGACTTTGGGGCTTAATGGCTCATGCCATTGAAAAGAGTGGCCAAAAATCTATTTAGAAAAGCTTTTAAAAAGTATTTTAAAACAAGAATAAGCCCTTAAATAAACTTGTGAAAAGCTGGCTTATGCTTAGTGTATGCTGAGTAAATCAACATATACTAAGTATGAGGAGCTTTTTCAATCTTAAAAATAAATGCTTAATTGGAACTGTACAAGCTTATGGCTTGTACTTTTGAAAACTAGGATCTAAGAGCTTTTCAAAAATGCTTTTTGAAAGGATTTTGAGAAACAAATAAGCTTTGAAAAAGCTTATTAAAGGGCTGTTTTGTTTGTTTTTACACTTAACACAAAATAGGACAGATTTGAAAATAAGCTCTAAAAAACTCAAAATAAGCTAAATTTCTTAAAAAGCTATCTAAACTAACTTAACATACCTAATGCAATAAGAAATAAGCAAAGCAATAAGCCACAAGCTCAAATAAGCTAATTTAGCTTTTGAGCTCAAGGCTATTTGCTAAACAGCCAAAAGCCAATTCTTAGCTTAAAAATAAGCTACCTAGAAGGTGTTTTAAGGGTTGGGCATTTGGGGGCTTATCAAAGAGCTTATAAGCTTTCTAAAAATGTAGAAAGCTTAAGCTTTCTAGCTTAAATAGGCCAAGAAAAGGTGGGGCCAAGTTGTTGTTTTGCACCAGGGGAAATTTCTTTTAAGAAACAAAAGGCTATTGCAGCCTAGGAAATAAGCTAGAAATTAAGCTCAAAATGCAAGATAAAGCTAAAACAGATAGAGACAAGCTCCTAATGAGCTTGTGCTAAAAAATTCATAAGCGAATATCATTACCTTAGCTGATCTAATTTTTAAGTTCAAAAAAGGCTTTTTACTTTTGAAAATGAGTTAAAATTCTATGACAGATTGACCTAAACACAATGGACAAGAGCACAACTAGCAAAGTATGCTTCTACTGCATTACACAATCAAAACACACAAGAAAACAACAACAACAAGCATTTAAATAAGAACAAACTACATAAGCTTGCTTATGAGGTAAAATCTTAACAGATTTTAACCATAGGTACATGACAATAGAAAATTTAATTTTTATACTTTGCACACTTATCAGACAAATTATAACTACTTAATTTAGCTAATTGAACTGAACTTAGTGACCTCAACCCATTGCATAACGCACTTGACCACATTAGACCCTTGATGCCAAACACTCCCTTAAGGATTAGATTCTAAAACAAATTTCATTTAGAATCTCACACTTTTTATAACAGATCTAAACTAAAAAAATTTTATCAAAGTTAACAATCTAATATTAATTAATTAGCACTAAAAAGTAAAAAAAAGCAAGTAAGATAAGCATTTTTAATAAGCAAATAGTGATTTAAGCTAATTTGGGCAAATTTAATGGCAGATTCAAACAAAAGTCAAATAAGCTGACATTAAACTCAAATAAGCATGAGGAAGCTATAAAAACATTAATAAGCTAAAAATAAGCAAACATAAGCTATGCTACAGTAACTTTATACGAAAAATGTGAATTAAGAACTCACAAGTTCTCAAGGCTTTCCTGACAGAATGTAGGCACCAATTTCAAACCTCCTAAAGTCCCCCAAGAGACTCTAAACTACAACCATCCATTATTTACTGTGCTCCTTGCTTGTATTTGACAGATTATTATTTTTGTGGTGATTTTTTTAGATTTTTATAACAATAAAGACAAGAACAATTAAAAATAGAACTTTGAACTTGAAACTTCACTTATATTAATAACTTGAGAGATTACAATACTTAAAACACTGAAATTGGCTTAATGAAAATTCGTACAATGTAAAAACTTGAAAAAATTAAAACTTGATAAAGAGATATATAAAAAGATGATCCATGCCCTAATGGCTTTACAAGCTATTTATACTAAAAAAAATGAGCTAAGTCTAGGTCTTGGTCTTCTCCTTTTCTTGTGTGTGCTTCTTTGCTGAGATAAAACAAGCCATTTGTGCTTGTTTGTGTTTCTTTGTGTGAGTAATGAGCTCAAAAACCATTTGCAGCCATTGATTGAGTCTGTGTACTTTAGGAAGTGGTGAGGATTGCCACATTGGCAACCTTTCTTGGGTTAGGGTGTTAGTGGAGGGGGGAAAATGGTTTACCTGGTTAATACATGGGGTTGGCGTGTTTTGGGAGAGGAGAAAGGTGCTGGAATGAATCCCGTGACCTAGTAGTGTGGGGGGGAAGATTGGCGGGAATTTTGGTAGTGGTTAGGGTAAACTACATTTTAAATTGGGAAGAGGTAAAAGGTTTTAGGGGATGTAAGGGTTTGGTCCCTCAACTCATAAGTGTGTATTGCAAATTTAGTCCCTGTGGTGATACAAGGTTAAGGGTTTGGCAGAAATACCCCCTCAACCTTATAACTCTCATTGCAAAAACAGTCCATGTGGTAAAACAAGTTTGGGAAATTGGCAGGAATGCCCCCTCACTTGTTATTTCAAGTAAATTGCAAAATCAGCCCTTGTCTTTAATCTTTAATAATATAACTTTGGGGAATTGGCAATTTCAGTCCCTTAAGTTATATTTCTTCTGCTTTTGACTTCCTTATGACTTTGACTTTGTCGGGGTTGACTTTGACTTTGACTGTTTGGCTTCGATTTGGCTTTGTCTTCACATACTTTTCCATTCCGTGCTCAGTTTTGTCGTTTTTGGCTTTGTTTTTCGTCCTTTTGTTTGATATCCATTTCCTACACAATACAAATGCAAAACAAATATATATTTGGCAGTTTTTGTCTGTTTTTGGTCATTTAAGCTCGTTTTTGATGGACAAAAGTATGTGTATTTAAACACATACCATCCACACCCACTTAACTACCTATGGAAACAGGACGTTATGCGTAATCCTAAGTCACCGGCTTAGTCTACCTATCCACTTAACTATAGATCGAAATAGGGTTTTCTATTAGTGACACTAGTATTCTAGTTATATGAATAAGCATTATATGTTTCCATCCCGGACTCTTAGCCTATGCCCAAACAACACTAAAGTTGCAGCGCATTAAATATGTAGGACTAGACCCAGTTAAATGATAGGAAAAACACATAATTAAGCACATAAATGGGTATGAAGTGATAAACATAATCAACATACAACGAATAAGGAACAATCGATATAAAGACAAATGAAAACATTATATTATCATAAACATGTCTAATACCTAAAGGTATTAGCCGATAGTCATTGTAACAATACACGAAATCATAAATGAACGATTAAACATAATGCTAACCGAATGCGTATAGTAGAGTATAGAGATTACAAGAGTTTTCCCATTGACTGGACCACTTTTCAGGACCTTCTTGGCTTCATAAATCTTCTGGAAATCGAACTTGATGGCTAAAAAGCATGATAAAACTTGTTATAGCTTTTGGTATTTATATGGTCTGGAAAAGGGCCAATACGTCGTATTTAATGCAATCAATACGGCGTATTGATGGGAGTTTCCTTTCTTAACTGAATGTTTGACTGCGGATTGAATGTTTAATTTAATTTCCTTAGAGTCTGCGATAAGATTAAATCAATCAAGATTAACTGCCATCAATCATATTAACTGTCAATATTTGACTGATGACCAGCTGTGCATACGGCGTATAGCTAAACGGTGATACGCCAAATCGGGAATTGATCTTTACGCGTATTCTTGTGATGAGCTGGCGTAATACGCCGTATCATCTTTACTGGATACGGCGTATGTAGTTAGATAACAGTTTTCTTTAAATGTCTTCGTTTAAGCTCCAGAATTACGCCTTTTAGCTTCTTTTCCACAAGTCACTCCATAATTACTGCAATCATAAACTTTAAGCGATTATGTACCAATATCTTGCAATAATTATATAAAAGTGGGTAAAATGCATGGGATAAATCATGGTAAAATGTGACGTTATTTGATGATATCAAATATCCCCCCACTTGAATCCTACTTGTCCTCAAGTAGACTTTAGAAAGTTTTATGAAAATGTATCCCAACTGAGGTTAATGATTTTCTGTTAAGTATTTTTCCTTTTCTAACCACCTGTACAAAACCAAGCACCTCACGAAATATGGGAATGAAAACACTCAGATCACTCGACTAATCTAGGGTGTAACATTTTAGTAGTACGCTCATTTGCTCGGTCGTGATTAGCTTCGTATCACAGGCTTGACAAGGATACACATCTCCACCTCTAGAGCTAAGGAGTAACAAGTCAAAAGGTAAATTGGGTATTTATTCGTAGGCTCAGGGTTTAATCATTCTTTTTAGGATGAAGAATAATATAGGGTATGGAGCTTCTGACTTTCATCGAAGGTCGTCGTCCAACAAGGCAGCTGAGACATGCATACATGGCCGTAACAACGGAATAGACATCCTACACATCCTTATTCGAGTAGATCCCAAGGTTAGTTATCAGGAAAGGGAAGTAAAATGGTTGTTAAATAAAATATACAAAACAAATAGATTAAAGCCAAATATGGTACGGTTGCTAGTAACTTTCCCGACCGTTCCATGACAAAGACTTGAACATATAAACAAATGCCTCGATCATAGAAATGAAAAAGACAACCTAAGTTGACGTTCCCATAACGGTCGACTTCCCTTACATCCACGAACTTTACCTACTTTACAACATAAGTGGTGATATCGGCCACTATTTACAATACTCTACATCGTTGATTTTTTGTACGTATCAACGAATAATCGATCCTTTCGAATAATTTCATCGGTATAGGGTTAATGAACCGACTATCTTTCTTTCATTGTGCAAAATACACGAGCTACAAATATTCCCATTGCATTGTGCAATTTTCCCAACCATTACAGAGATAGAGAAAATTTTACTTTGACACAGGAACTACAAAACTTTACACAAAAGCAACTAGCAACTTTGATTAAAATAGGCTTAATCTACATGGTAGGCTAAGGTGTAAAGGTGTAACGAAACAATTTAATTGGTGTAGAAAAAGAAAGGAATGGCTCAACAGGTTATTCTAGGGGTATCTTACTCTAAAAATGAGAGTAAGCAAAGGGTTACACGGGGGGGGGTGGGGGGGGGGGGGGATCGGGGGATTTAACTACCAGGAGTGAGTAAGTTAATATTACAACATGTAGGCTTTTTGGTTTTAATCCTAGAAATCTACCAGTTAAGCATGTTACTCCATCTAAATCCATTGTACTCATCATTGAGGTCTCGAGTGATATACCAAGCCAAATTCTAAAGTCCACTACATCACTGGCACACTCATATTTTTGTTAAATTTTTAGTAAGCAATTGGAAACAGATAGGCTTAATTCTTACAAATAGACATTAAGGGTTATAGTGGGCGAGGTAATGTAACTAGCAATTTTTCACAAAAAACATGCTAATTTTTTTTAATTTTATCCATTTTTAAGCATGTTAGCATTTTATTTGTGAAAATAAGGACAAGTACATTCTAATTCTCCATCCCCTCACTTAAATTATACAACGTCCTCATTGTATAGATAAAATAATTAAATAATATGGGAAATAGAATTAGAACAAGGAAACTCCCCTGATAGTTTGCTTCGGATGGTTCTCCATTTTGAGTGTTTGAGCAAAAAGTGTGTTGACGAGGGCTTCAAAATGGCCGTATAACTGCAACACACATAAACTTCCAGAATATAAATACTCCACCAATTTCTTCTTTTTGTTCCAGCAGGATCCTGTATAAGATGTAAGAAATCAAGTGCAATTCTATCTTCGATAATCATATAGATAGTAAACAAAAAAATCCAAATACATGTCATAAGTTAAATACGCCATATCATAGGGAAGGGGATACGTCGTACTGACAACCTGGGAAGACAAACTCGATACAAAATTGAAAATTACCTTCCGGGTTGTCTCCCGGTAAGCACTTTTGTTTTTGTGAGAGTCTTTAAGTTAGACTCCCTTCAGTCTCACGTCACACCATTCTCGAACTCTATAACCTCATCATCCTCTTTGTCAATGTCACCTCCGTAATATTTCTTTAATCCTTGTCCATTGACCTTGAAGCTAAACCCGTCCCTATCTGTGATTTCTATAGCCCCGTGCGGATACACTGTTTTAACAATGTTTGGACCGCTCCATTTCGAATTAAGTTTTCCAGGGTACATCTTCAGACGGGAATTATAAAGTAGCACTTGATCACCTAGCTTAAAATCTTTATCACTAAAAATTCTAGAATCATGCCATTTCTTGGTTTGTTCTTTGTAAATTCTAGTATTTTCATAAGCACCATCTCTCAATTCGGCTAACTCATTAAGCTGCATAAGACGACTTCCGCTAGCAAGCGTTAAATCCATATTACATTGTTTTAATGCCCAATGAGCCTTATGCTCGATTTTAACAAGTAAATGGCATGCTTTCCCATAAACTAATCTAAAAGGTGTATACCATGTTGGTGTTTTATAGGCCGTCCTAAATGCCCACAATGCATCGTTAAGTTTTTCTAACCAACCTTTAGGATTGTACCCCACTAATCTTTCTAGGATACGCTTAATAGCCCTGTTTGTAACTTTAGTTTGTCCATTAGATTGAGGGTGATATGCCATGGATAATTTGTGAGTCACACCATATCTTTGTAAAGCTTTTTCCAGCTGAGAATTAGAAAAATGTGTCCCTTTATTACTAATCAAAGCTTTAGGAACTCCAAACCTAGCAAATAACTATCTTAAAAACTTAACCACAACGCGCATCATTCGTAGGTAGTGCTTGAGCTTCAACCCATTTTGACACATAATCGACAGCCACCAATATGTATTTTTTACCTCTTGATTCGAGAAACGGTCCAATAAAATCTAATCCCCAAACATCAAAGACTCCACATACTTGAATGTTATTTTGAGGCATTTTGTTCCTTGAAGATTTGTTCCTTGATCTTTCACATGCATCACATTGTCTTACGTACTCATTAGCATCCTTAAAGACACTAGGCTAATAGAATCCGGACTTGTAAACCTTCTTTGCAGTAACATTAGCACTATGATGCCCACCAGTAGGTCCCAAATGACAATGCACCAGAATTTCGAGGGTTTCACTTCCAGCCACACATCTTCTCATTATATTATCCACGCATAGTTTAAATGCATAAGGTTCTTCCCAGAAGTAGGTCTTGACTTGCAAGAAAAACCTCTTTCTTTTTTTGAAAGTCCAATTTAGGGGAACAACCTTTCCAACAATATAATTAACGAAATCCACATACCATGGTTCATTGTTATTAGACTTGGATTTTAGCGCCATTAAATGCTTGTTGGAGAATTTATCAGCAATTTCCCTCTTAGTTCACCCCTCCATATGCGGATTCTCTATCCTAGATGAGTGATCTGCAACCATGTCTTCTGCTTCCTTATGTTCCTCCAATACTTGACAAGGGATAGTGAAACTCCCTGGGTCTTTTTATTTTAATGGCAGTTCGTTGAGCAAGACAGCTGAGCACCTTTCGTTCATTGTCTCCGTACAAGCTTCTTCAAGTTTGGATTTATTTGTCAGTAAACTCTTTTGATATTTATTGTATTTTGGTATTTGCACTAGGGCTTCGATAAACGGAATATTAACATCGAGTTGTTTTAGATTCTTCATAAATTTTTGTTGCAGTGCTTCTTTTTCTTTTCTCACCCGATTTGGGAAAGGAATAGATGAATGTTGTTGTTTTACCAATGGTTGAGTAGTTTTTCAGGAATACTTAAAGATTTATTTTCCACACCATCATCATGGGGCTTTTTCTGCACATCTTGTTCAAATCTTGGAGGTTCATTCTTGTTGATTCCAGTTTCATTAATCTCTTTACTACGGGCGGCTTTAGATGTCATCTTTCCTCCTCTAGTTGTCACTCCTTTGACTTCAATTTTCGGAATCAAAACATTACTCATAACCTTTGACAATTCATTTACCTTAATTTTCAGGTCAAGGAATAAGTTGCTTCGTTCTTTTAACAAAAGCTTGTTGGTGGTTCTAAATTCTTTAATGAATATCTCCATCTCCTCATGTTCACGTTTACCTTCATTAATGAATTTAGCCAGCATTTCCTTAATAGTTAACCTCCTTGTAGGGTAATTGGACGGGTAAAAAGGCTCTCTAAAAATGATACCTAAAAAAGACATCATTCGAAGGAAAACTATTCTAGAAAACTAAACAAAAGAGATAACTAAAACTGCTACTGTATCAGACAGTCGCTACGTCGTATTCAGTAACCTGGATATGTCGTATCGATGTTTGATGTCGAATATGCTGTATTCAAAGAAAATGGATACGTCGTATTCAATAAATAACAACAGACAGTAGAAAAACAAAACTAAATTTATACTAAAAAAATACCAATAAAAACAAGAAATTAAACAATTACACTCCCCGGCAACGGTGCCAAAAACTTGATGTGTCGTTGTGTAGGTGTTTTTTGTTATCAAGTTTTACTATTTATTTTTAGTCGACTATACCTAAAAACAACACTCTAACGGGCAGTGTACCCTGTCAAATGTAGCTTAGTTAGTAAGTAGGGTGTCGATCACTAAGAGTGGAAGTTAACTCTCAATTTTACTGGTATTTTATTTATTTAGTTTTAATACTAACTATTCTAATTAAATCTAATTAAACTTAAACTAACATAAAAGAGGGTTTTCAGCCTGAGAGACTGGTACGAGTTTAGTTCTAATAATCCTACAGTGATAACAAATAACACACACAAGAGATTAACAAAAGATTAGGAAGCGGTCCAATGTGAGGAAAATGTATTAGCCAGTTTAATCTAATAATATGCCTTGATTGTCTTATTCGTGCAATGATTATGTTAATTAACTGGTGGTATATCATTCCAAAGTTAGGTTGCTAGTTAATCCTGTCACAATTAACCTAAACCCGCATAAAGCTCACACCGTTGATTATAATCTATCTAGGAAACTATATTGGTGGTTATATTGAATCCTAGCTCATGGAGGCTTTACCAACTTACTGCTTAATGGAAATTCATATACTAGTAGTCCACACCTACTTAACTACCTTTGGAAATAGGACGTTATGTGTAATCCTAAGTCACCGGTTTAGTCTACCTATCCACTTAACCATAGATCGAAACAGTGCTTTCTATTGGTGATACTAGTATTCTAGTTATATGAATAAGCGTTTTATGTTTCCATCCCGGACTCTTAGCCTACGCCCAAACAACACCGAAGTTGCAGCGCATTAAATATGTAGGACTAGACCCAGTTGAATGATAGGAAAAACACATAATTAAGCACATAAATGGGTATGAAGTGATAAACATAATCAACATATAACGAATAAGGAACAATCGATATAAAGACAAATCAAAACATTATATTATCAAAACCATGGCTAATAACAATACACGAAATCATAGATGAACGATTAAACATAATGCTAACTGAACGCGTATAGTGGAGTGTAGAGATTACAAGAGTTTTCCCATTGATTGGACCACTTTTTAGGACCTTCTTGGCTTTATAAATCTTCTGGAAATCGGACTTGATGGCTAAAAAGCATGATAAAACTCGTTATGGCTTTTGGTATTTATAGGGTCTAGAAAAGGGTCAATACGCCGTATTTAATGCAGTCAATATTGCATATTGATGAGAGTTTCCTTTCTTAACTGAATGTTTGACCGCGTATTGAATGTTTAAATTAATTTCCTTAGAGTTCGCGATAAGATCAAATCAATCAAGATTAATTAACATCAATCATATTAACTGTTAATCTTTGACTGATGACCAGCTGTGCATACGGCGTATAGGTAAACAGTGATACACCGAATTAGGAATTGTTCTTTATGCGTATTCTTGTGATGAGCTGGCGCAGATACGCCGTATCTTCTTTGTTGGATATGGCGTATGTAGTTAGATAACAATTTTCTTCAAATGTCTTCGTTTAAGCTCCAGAATTGTGCCTTTTAGCTTCTTTTCCATAAGTCACTCCATAAAAACTGAAATCATAAATTTTAAGCGATTAACTACCAATATCTTGCAATATTTGTATAAAAGTAGGTAAAATGCATAGGATAAATGATGGTAAAATGTGACGTTATTTAATGATATCATGGGTGTTGAGTCATTAGTTATCCTAGATGCAATATCTATAGTAGGACTAATACTCATTGACTCGGTATCTTTCCTAATCTTAGGCACCCATATAATTTTGGTTATAGGCATCCATTTGTATCGTGATGGATGTTGTTTCTCAATCCACCATTTCCATGTCGGACTAGTTTTCTCATAAAAAATCCTAAAGTAACTCTTGAATTTCTAGACAGTGGTTCTGAAGTAAATGTTTTCTTAAGGGGTGTTGCAACAGATTTGTTCGCATGTCTTTTGAGTTTTCTAGCACTAATAGGCACGACTTGAGGCTTATTAGTTCTAGCATTCACGTCATTGATAAACTTAGAAACACATGAATCATGATTCGAATTAAACACACATTTGCCACACGTTGCACAAACAGCTTTAACATCTGAAGTTATGAAATTAAAAGTGTCATCACATGCAGTTATAGACTATGTTTTATTCGAAAAACTAAAAATCCTATGGTTGTCTTGTACTTCCTTCTACTTAATTGATGTGCTTCATTGTGTATAGGTAAATTAATTATCAAGTTTTACATTTATATTTAGCCAAATTACTTATTAACAAACACTAACGGCCAGTGTATCCGATCAGTTGTAGGTTCATTCATAAGTAAAGTGTCGATCACTAAGAATGAGAGCGTTAATTCCTAAGTCTACCAGTATTTTAGTTATCTACGTTAGTTCTAATCTATGTTAATTCTAAGTTAAACCTATGCTAAACCTAATCCTAGTTCGAACGTGAAGGGGGGAGGGTTTCAGCCTGAGAGACTGGCATGGGTTTTAGTGGTAACCTAAATCTACTTTAGTCACAATAACACACACAAGCTGATAATCAGAGGATAGAGGATCGATCAAGCCTATTGTAAGGAAAACTTACTAACCATGAATAATCAAATATAATGCAGGTTTGCTTATTAGTGCAATGATTGTCTTATCTCGAAGGGGCATACCATTCCTAGATTTGGGCGGTACTTCTTCCTAAAACCTAGACACGCTAATTCTGTCACAATTAAACGCATCCGCATAAAGCATCATATGTTGATTATAATCTATCTTAAGAGAACAATAATGGTGATCTTATCAAATCCTAGCTCAACGAGACTTTACTAACTTACTTCTTAATGGCTCTTTATATACTAGTAGTCTACTATACGGGTCCTTACCAAGGGAATCAGAACATCATTTGTTGATCCCAGGTCACCTGCTAGTCCAACTTGTTCACTAAACCAAAGCCAAGGATATGTCATTATTTGTGTCCTATGATTCTAGATATATAAATCGCGATATAGAGAGCCATCCTGACATCTAGTCTACTTGGTTGGCACAACTAGATCCAGCTGAATGATAGGTCGCATACTTAAGCACATAAATGAGTATAAATTGATAAACATAATCAACAATCAACGATAAATTAAGAAATCGAGATAAACAAACCTAACATTAAATTATCATAAACATGGCTAATACCTAAAGGTATTAGCCGATAACCATTGTATTGAATAAAAACATAATAAGTGAATCAACCAAGGTAACCTAACCAAGTTAAATGAATGATACCAAAAATTGAACAATTATTAGAGTATAGATGAATACAAGGGTCTTCCTATGGATTGAAGCATGTTGCTTGACCTTATTTGCTCTTCTTGTCTTCTGAAAATCGAATTTTGTGGTTAGGGTTTTGAAAGTATAGATAGGCACACCTAAAATTCGTATTTATGTTTTGTATTTATAGGTTCTGGAAAATCATCGATACGCAATATTGAATGAACTCAATATGGCGTATTGGGGGTTTCTTGGAGTAGGGACCACGATTAATATATTCTAGAATATTCTTCACTTTGATCTTCAATACGGCATATAGACATTCTGGATACGGCGTATAGGGCTTCAAATCTTCATGGTTTCTTGTGAAGTGCATGCACGGATAAGCCGTATCTTCCTTATTAGATACGGCGTATAGGTTGTCAGAACAGTAGTCTTTAGATTTCTTCGTTTAAGCTCCAAAATGCGTGCCTTTAAGCATAAATTCACCAATTACTCCATAATTACTGCCAATAACAGATTTAAGCAATTAAGTACCAATTCATGCAATAATTACATAAAATAAGCAATTTAGATGGGATAAATGATGCAATAAAAGTGATGTTATTTGATGTCATCAAATATCCCCCCACTTGAATCCTACTTGTCCTCAAGTAGACTTTAGAAAACTTATGAAAATGTATCCTAACCATAGTCAAGGTTTTTTCCTTTAAGCAATTATTCGTTCAATTACTAGCTCACAACCAAACACCTCACAAAATAGGAAAATGAAAACAATCAAATCACTCAACTAATCTATGTGGTAACATTTAAGTAATTTGCTCAATGCTCGGTCGTGACGAGTATTCTATCATAAGCTTAGCAAGTATACACATCTCCACCACTAAAGCCAAGGAGTAACAAGTCTAAAAAGCTAAATTAGGTTTATGATGAGGTTTAAGGGTTTGATCATTCTTTTCAATCTCTACACGATACCAATATTCTAGAAAAGGTGACAAAACTACAAATGCACGAGCAAATCCATGAACGCGACACTTGTGATTGCTCAATTCCTTAACTCAAATAAGCTAAAGAATAGGATCAAGTAATTTTTACCAAAAGTACCACACCAACAAGGGTGACAAAACCACATATACACATCCAAATCCATGAAATATACATACATGATTCCTCACTCCCTTATTCGAGTTTAACCAAGGGTTAGGATGAAGAATGATATAGGGTATGGGTTATTAATCCTTTTACCAATAGTAATGAACCAACAATGGTGATAAAACCACATGTACATGAGCAAATCCATGCACAAGACACACGTGATTGCTCACTTCCTTATTCGAGCAAGACTAATGGTTAGGGACCAGCATGGGAATTTATAATTGGTGTTAAATAAAATATATAAAACAAATAGATTAAGTCCAAACAAATAAGGTACAAGTTGCTAGTAACTTTCTCGACCATCCCTTGAAAAAGATACAAAATCATAGACCAACTCACGCTTTAACACGGAATACTCACACTTTAGTAGACACGAATTAGGCACTTAATTGCCCTGATCAATAGATCAATCAAACAACCTTAGTTGGCGTTCCCATTACAACCAACTCCTAATCATTCATAATATACATACTATACAACAATAGTGGTGATATCGACCACTTTATACAAGAAATACATGGTTGGTTTATTTTGACCAACATACAACAATACTCTACAAATCACTTTTTTGTATTTTTTGATTTTTTCGATTTTTTTCACTACGAATTACGGTGTATTTTCACCATCTCATGATCTCTATAAATCCGGATAATTTATCCATAATCCTCCATACTTCGAATAGATAATAATTGTGAAAGTAATTAAACACACAAAAATCAAAGACTAAAAATATACACTACTTTCTCATTCCCATTGCATTGTGCAATTTCCCGACCTAACCAAAGATAGAAAATACGCACACGAACACAGGAAATACAATACTTTATACAAAAGCAACTAGCAACCGATTAAGGACATAATCTAATAGGGTAGGCTAAGGTTTAAAGGTGTAATGAAACAAATATTTGGTGGAAGAAACGAAAGGAATGGCTCAGCAGGTTTTTCTAGGGGGGTCTTACTCTAAAAATGAGAGTAAACAAAAATGGTTTATACAGGGGTTAACTAACCAATGTTGTTAGTCAATATCACAATAAACATGTAAAGGCTTTTTTGGTGTAATCCAAGAAATTTACCAATTTAGACAAGTCACTCTAATTAAATCCATAATACTCATTATGATGGTCTCGAATAGATATACCAAGCCAAGTTCTAAAGCTTACTACAGTCACCGGTACACTCATATTTTTGTAGAATTTAAGGGGTGAAATTAGGGAAAACGAAAAGGCTAAATCCTCACAAATAGAATTAAGGGTTATGTGTGCGGGTTATGTAACTACTAATTTCATAAAAGTATGCTATTTTTTTTAATTTTAGGCATAAATTAGGCATATTATTGTGAAAATAAGGACAAGTAAGCGTTCTAATTCTCCTCCCCCCACTTGAGATATACAACGACCTCGTTGTATAAATATAGCATTAAGAACAGAAAATTAAAAGAATTAAAACGAGAAACTCCCCTGAGATTTGCTCGGTATGATCCTCCATGTTGTGTTTACGAGCAAGATTATGTGTTACGATAGCGTCAGTATTCCAACACACAGGTTTCCAGAATATAAATACTCCACAAAGTCATCATTTTCGTCCAGTAAGGTCCTGTATAAGATATAAGAAAAACCAATACAATTCTATCTCCGGTATTCGTAGGTTAGAAAATTAAAAACAAAAACAAAAAACTATACAGGAAGTCGATACGCCGTATCCCAAAACCAAGATACGCCATATTGAGACCTGTAAAAGGTATCTAAGGTACGGGTAAGCTTTGCCAAATACGGCGTATCATATTCATGAATACGTCGTATAGCCAAGTCTCACAATAATGTTTTAAGTATAGAAAAGTGAAGGACTGGATAACGTCCAGACCTTTCAATACGCCGTATCCATTAAAGTTGGATACACAGTATCGAAAGTCTGGGAAGACAGACTTGATAAAAATTGAAAAATAACATTTCGGGTTGTCTCCCGGCAAGCACTTTTGTTTACATCAAAGTCTTTAAGTTAGACTTCCTTCAGCTCTTCATTCCGCCCTTGTCACGAACCATCCTTCGTCCATAATACGAAAGATTTCTTGGTAGGCGTGACACGAATCTTCATCAATTTTCGTCAAATCATCATACTCACATTCTTTGATAGCAACATACTTTTTTGCTAGTCCAAATGAGTACTTAATTACCTTAAACCTTTCAATTTTGCAAGTTGGTGATTCTTGGTGGGGATTTCCAAGCAATTTGCACATTTCTTCTTTGTATTGCTCCTCCTCATCATTAGCATGATATGGTGCATTATTTTGAACCAAGTCATTGTCTAAGTCGCTGATGTCATGATCATCTTTCGGATCCCTTTCTTCTGGAATAGCTTCTTCTTCATTCATACCTGCATGATTGTTAATTTTTTAAGAAACATCTAGAGAAGGGTTAGAGTTAGCATTAACATTGGAGTTTACGTAAGTTCCTTATACATGATTCTCCCAATGAGTAAATGGAGAATATTCGTGATCATTCATTCTCCACCAATATTCTTCAAGCTTTATCATAAACTCATAGTCGAGCTCGTAAAAGTTGCCAAAGCATTTCTTTAACCGAGCATAAAAGTTCATTACTCCTTGAGTTGCATTCCCCTATGACCCTTCATAGATGGCTTTTTGCTTCAAAGCTTCCTCTTTTAATTTGCCATCTTCAAGTCCATCATACCATTCATAATCTTAAAAGTAGGTCATGTACCCAACTCGAATCATTCATGGTAATTCTCCCCCATTGTAAAATCCTTCATCTTTCCAACTACAAGTGGGCCACTTAGCTTTCCCATTTTTAAAACGAAATGGTTCGCATATGTGGCCTACAATTTCATAAGGTACTCTATTTTCCAGCCATGTTTCTTCAGGAACCCAAGGTATTCCATTATTCCATTCATATATCTAATCATCCTTATACTCTTTATAAGTCTTGAATCCAGGTATATCATTAGTAAGAAAATCCGTATCCATCTTAAAAAGATAATTGAATTCATTGAATGCCTTGCATATAGGTGTTTCAAAGTGGAATATGTCGGTTTCGACCCTAAAGATTTTAGCAACTTCATGTTCAACATCATCGTATGTTTCTTCAGGATCAGAAAGCTCCTCTTCAGTAAGTACTTCTTCATTACCACCTCTTTTCCAGTAAAGCCATAATGCATTCTTTGTATACAAATCCATCATCATATAGTTACAAAATTTTGAAGCGAGCTATATTGTGAAATCAACATTAGTCTGATCAAATTCAGAATTTGAGCAAATCGACTATCTCTAGAAAAATTTTAATATGTTCAACTGCGTCTTCTCCATTTGTTCTACTAAAAGCATTATGATGTAATTCTTCAATAAATCGACCTCTCAGCTCAATCCTACACCTTCTCATTATTTCCCGATCCATAGTTTAATCGGGTTATAGTCATGTATTCCTCCACAGTTGGTTTCGTCATTGTTTCCTTAATTTCTTCTTCAACCTAACCTTCCTAATCAGCACTACCTGAAACCAAGGTTAAAATATCAGTAGTATCAGCTCTGAAGAGAGTAAATACAGAAAACTATAAGCGAAAACGAAATATAAAAAAATTTAGGTTTGCTGCTGTATCAGATGGTCAATATGCCGTATTCAATTGACTGAATATGTCGTATTGATCTTTTGAATACGAATACGCTGTATATGAGTCAAAAAGTTGATACGCCGTATTCAATGATTAGAATACGCCGTATTGGTTATAGACCAGAACAGTTATAGAAAACAAAAACAAAATAGAAAAATTAAAACAAACATACATAGGCACAAAAATTTTAAATTTTTTAGTTAGGATGGATGATCCTGAAACTAAGACTCAAAAACAAAAACAATACACTAATATAACTATGTTAATTCTAAAACTAGAACATTAATAAAAATAAAAATTAAACAACTTAACTTTCCGACAACGGCACCAAAAACATGATGTGGTCGTTGTGCGTAGGTAATATTAATTATCCTGTTTTACATTTATATTTAGCCGAATTACCTTTTAACAAACACTAACGGGCAGTGTACCCGATCAGTTGTAGGTTCGTTGGTAAGTAGAGTGTCGATCACTAAGAGCGATAGCATTAATTCCTAAGTCTACCAGTATTTTAGTTATCTAAGTTAGTTCTAATCTATGTTAATTATAAGTTAAACCTATGCTAAACCTAATCATAGTTCTAACGTGAAGGGGGGGTTCAGCCTAAGAGACTGGCATGGGTTTTGGTGGTAACCTAAATCTACTTTAGTCACAATAACACACACAAGCTGATAATCAGAGGATAGAGGATCGATCAAGCCTATTATAAGGAAAATGTACTAACCATGAATAATCAAATATAATGCAGGTTTATCAATTAGTGGAATGATTGTCTTATCTCAAAGGGATATATCATTCCTAGATTTAGGCGGTACTTCTTACTAAAACCTAGACACGATATTTTTGTCACAATTAAACGCATCTACAAAAAGCAATCTGTGTTGATTAATATATTTTAGGACAACAATAATGGTGATCTTATCGAATCCTAGCTCAACAAGATTTACTAACTTACTGCTTAACGGCTCTTTATATACTAGTAGTCCACTGTCTGGGTCCTAACCAAGGGAATCAGAACGTCATTTGTTGACCCTAGGTCACCTGCTAGTCCAACTTGTTCACTAAACCAATGACAAGGATAGGTCATTATTTGTGATCCTATGATTCTAGATATGTAAATCGCGATATAGAGAGCCATCCTGGTTCATCTAGTCTACTTGGTCGGCATAACTAGATCCAGTTGAATGATAGGTCGCATACTTAAGCACATAAACGAGTATAAATTGATAAACATAATCAATAATAAATGATAAATTAAGCAACCGAGATAAAAAAACCAAACATTAAATTATCAGGTATTAGCCAATAACCATTGTAACGAATACAAACATAATAAATGAACAACCAAGGTAACATAACCGAGTTAAACGAATGATACCAAAAATCGAAAGATTATTAGACTATAGATGATTACAAGGTTTTCCTATGAATTAAAGCACGTTGCTTGACCTTCTTTGCTGTTCTTGTCTTCTGAAAATCGACTTTTGTGGTTAGGGTTTCAAAAGTATAGATAGGCACACCCTAAAATTCGTATTTATGGTTTGTATTTATAGGTTTTGGAAAATCATCGATACGTCGTGTTGAATGAACTCAATACGGCGTATTAGGGGTTTCTTGGAGTAGGGGACCACTATTATAATATTCCTGAATATTTTTCACTTGATCTTCAATACGGCGTATAGAATTTGGATACGGCATATAGGTCTTCAAATCTTCATGGTTACTTGTGAAGTGCAGGCACGGATACACCATATCTTCCTTGTTGGATATGGTGTATAGGGTTTCAGAACAGTAGTCTTTAGATTTCTTCGTTTAACTC
>BQNB010009264.1:62500-64651 GCA_026074375.1 Tanacetum coccineum | reverse complement strand
TTCCAAAGCTTAAATTCTCCTGGATTGAGTACTAGAAGTTTTGCAGTAGTAACCATTGTTGAAGATCCTGCCTCTATGTTATCACAAACAAATAGTTCTGATATGTGTAGATTGTTTCTTCTAATTCAAAGTTTCTCAACAAGCTCTGATACCACTTGTTGATCCCACTTGAATAGATCTTGCTTAGCTTGTAAGTAGCTTAGTTGTATTGAATAAATTCAAAACAACTATGGTAGAAACTTTGATTATGAATATCAAAGACTATGCGGAATCTAGTCAATGATACTAAGAAGAATTATTAATAAAACAGTAATACAAAATTAATATCAAGACAGATTACCAAACTTTCAGCCTCAATATGAAACGAACACTCTTAATAGTGTTAGGGTTTACAAAACCTTAAACCTACGAATATCAAAGATGTACATATAACATTATGCCCTAGGACCTCCTTTTATACACCAAGGAGTCCTACAAGGCTTATAATACTCTCCTAACTTATCAAGATCTTTTCTATAAACAAACGTAATCTCTTAAACGAATAAGTTATACATATCTTCTTTACAAATAACTAATACTTATCTTTGTAAGTATTCTTGTTCTCCAATCAATCTTTGATCTCATCTTTGTCACCATATTCCTTCCAACAGTAGTAATCACTCAGCAGTTTAACTAAGCACAAGCAGTTTTAACTAGCTTAGAAGTTTACTCTAGCAGTACTAACATATACTAGCAGTACTAACTTTTGTACTAGCAGTAGTAACTACTTAGTATATTTTCAGTCTTCATCTCTGAGCAGTCTTAACTTCTACTAGCAACAATAACTTTATACTAACAGTAGTAACTTTTATACTACCAGTACTAACTACTTAGCATAATTTTCATTAGTATTACCAGCAGCACTAAGTTATGCTTGACAACACTAATATATACCTGAGCAGCAGTAACTCTAAGAATATCTTGAAGTCTTTTAAACCCAACAGGGTGTCTGTTTGGCACTTAATTAGCACCTAATTTGACCGAATCCTTGTCAGGTTATTTTTCTCCTCTTCCCTCAAAGTTATGGAGTAAGACATCGATTTCTCAATAAGAGCAATTTTTTATTGCATGATGCACTCCTTTGAAAAACATTAGCGCGCGTGTAAACGAGGTGCTCTACCAACTGAGCTACAGCCCTTAGTGCTTGTAATACATATTTTATTATATAGATAATTTATTGTCAAGTTGAATATTCTCAAGATGACTATTCCACGATCCAAGATCATATTGATTGGTATTTCTTCTAAGTAATATTATATTTATAATCCATCGATGAGATGAGTCCCTTTTAGTTTTCTTTGTGAAGATAAATGACCTACTTAACTCAACGGTTAGAGTATCGCTTTCATACGGCGGGAGTCATTGGTTCAAATCCAATAGTAGGTAAAACTTATTAGATACCTCGGTCAATGGTATCTAATAAGTAATTTTATTTTAGTAATATTGATTTTGTATCTTTTTGATTTTGTATCTTTTTGATTGATTTTCTTTTTCGTTACATCAAAATCTGATTGCGCTTGATTGTATTTACTCGGCAGAATCAAGTCAAATAAAACAACCAGGGTGTATAAATCGATGATTATTCGGACGCACCGACTGGTTATGAAATGGCATTGATAGCCTCTACTCGTGTCTTAGCCAATCGGAGAGCTAGATTTGCGTCAATTGTTTGTCTCTTTCCTTCAGCTTTTCTCAAAGCAGCTTCTGCTATTTCAAGAGTTTGGTAAGCTTCTTGTGGATCAATGTCACCACTTTTATCTGCATCATTTACTAAAACAGTGATCTCGTTATTACCTATTCTAGCAAAACCACCCATCAAAGCCATCGTTAGCCACTGGTCGTTAAGGCGTATTCTTAAAATACCTATATCTACTGCTGTGGCAATAGGAGCGTGATTTGGTAATATGCCAATTTATCCACTATTAGTAGATAAAATGATTTCTTTCACTTCTGAATCCCAAACAATTCGATTAGGGATCAGTACACAAAGATTTAAGGTCATTTCTTTGAATTGCTCTCCGTTTCTAAGTTAATAGCCTTCTCCGTAGCTTCATCGATGTTACCTACCAAATAAAAGGCCTGTTCAGGAAGACCATCTAATTCTCCAGAAAG